>JAVJIF010013004.1:0-129800 GCA_038442645.1 Agave tequilana | reverse complement strand
CGGTGAAGGGCTCTGGACTAACTCCTCTTGATTCCTCTAAATAAGAGTTGAGGTGCTATATGAAGCTCTCGTGGTTAAACACAAGTGAGGCACACACAAACAACACAAGCATGTATATGATATGACAATATGAATCAATGCACAAAGTAAGAGAGAGAGAGAGTAAGAGAAAGTGGATCAATCACAAACACACGGATATGTTTCGAGGTTTGAGCACACAGCTCTACGTCCCCGCCTTCACACAGAAGGATTTCCACTAACTCGTCCCACAGGACTTCCCACACAGGAACCTCCACTGAGGATTTGGGGCAATATAATAACCGGGAGTACACAACTCCTCTCTCAAATACAACACAACCTCTACACTTAGAGGCTAGGCACAAAGCCACCACAATATCAACCTCACAAATGAGGGATGGGCACAAAGCCAAACAACCAATCAACCTCTCACTAGAGGGATAGGGCACAAAGCCACCACTCCAATAATCAACCTCTACACAAGAGGGATATCACAAATAAGGAGGGTTTACAACTTGGAGATCACAAAGACCACAAACCAATTTCTTTTCCCACAAAAACAAAGATCCTAATAGATATGATAGAATGATAAGCTCAAGTGAGAAAATAAAGTTTGGAAATGAAAACAACAAAGAAAAATACTTGGGAAAATCACAAGATAGATATTGAAATAAAGATCAAAAACCAATTCCCAAATACTCTATTTTTCTTTGAATTTTCCAACACTGTAAAAACAAATGAAGATAGATCTTTTGAACCCAAACTCTTTTGAAAACTTGCTGTTTAAACACTAGAGAAGTAGAAAATTTTTGCTCTAAAAATTCTTGTTAAAACAGCTCTAGAATGGGGTATTTTTAACCCCCAAGAAAATCTGCCCGTTGCAGCTGGAAAGGGCCAGAATGCCCTTCCGGTCGACCGGCCGGTCGACCGGCCAACGGTCAAAAAAGTGACCGTTGAGCCCAGCGGTCGACCGCCCGGTCGACCGTGCCAGATCCAGAGAGCAATTGCTCTCTGGCCGGTCGACTGCCCGGTCGACCGGGCCAAGGCTTACGGTCGACCGTCCGTCCAGTCGACCGCCCCCCCCCCCCTGAGAGTGGGGTGACTTCAGTCGGTCGATCGCACGGTCGACCGGTCAAGCCAACTTGGCCTTTGTGTACGTCTCATGCACATCGGTCAACCGGCTCCTGGTCCGGTCGACCAGTTGGTCGACCGCCAGAGCCTGGCAGGCAATTTTTCAGGATTTAAAACTTGAGTTTTTATTACCTAATTAAATCCCATAAAATCTCTAAAAATCCACAAAAATAAGTTCATGTTATCTATTTGAAATACAAACATGTATGAGTAAAAATCAAACCATGTTACAAACATTTTGAATCATTTTTGTGTCTTACAAATTTTGCCAAAAACCAAAATCCGTATTTTCCAAAACTTAAATTTTTGAAATGAAAATTCGATTTTTCCAAAACTTATGTAAATACAAAAACATGATATTTAAACAACTTTGAAGCATATAGTATATGGATAGAATCCAATATACATGAAAGAGATATATATCAATGTTTTTGATATTAAATCCGAAAATAGATTTGTTTAAATACAAAATCCAAATACATGAATAGGTTATCAAAATAAGCTTTTCTAAGAATATGAAGCATACATGTATATAGATCAAGTCTAATATACATTAAACCATGTAAACTTGTTTTGATATAATACCTTTCATGAAAACCAAGATCGGTTAAACCAAAACCAAAACCAAAACATGAAACGTGTGTGGTTGTGAACTTGAGCATACCACACTATGTAATCTTTAACAATTGATCTAAACTAACTATTCTAAAACAAACCAAGGTCTTCTTATCTCCAAGCCGACTCGATCCAAACGCGATTCCCTGAGCTTGACTCCAACGAGTGCTAGATATGAACTTGACGCTCGAGCTCTTGAATCACCATGTGAAAGCTCCAAAACCCCTTTGTTGAAGCTAATCACCTACTAATATCTTGGTTAAATATCTAAAACTAAATATCACAAGATTATTAGTAAACTATAACCACATGAGTTAATCATCATCAAAACTAGAGTGGAAGGCCTCTGGGCCAACACACTTATCTTTTGCTCGTCCTCGAGCAAAACAAAGAGAGAAGAAAAACTAAACTAACTCACTTTCGTAGGAATCACGTTGCACTTAGCACGTGCAACAAGCCGTTAAACCTCTATGTTACCCCTAGAGGACGAGTTTTATCTCGTGAGGGTTTTCAGTGGATTACACCCACAAAATCCATGAAGAAAAAGAAATGTATTGTTAGTATTTTTTTAAAAACACATTTTGTAAGGAAAAAATATTTGAAGTATTAATGTAAAATTTCAAGTAAACTATAAGTCATAGGATTATCAAAACTTAGTCATTCCTAAACGTAGTCTTTATTCAAAAACTTGTTTTCAATCAAAGTAAGGATTAAAATTATATTTCTCATCTAGTCTATTATTTTACCGTAAGTCATATGCATTTTGTGACCGTGAAAATTTGGCTCAGGATTCATCAACTCTCACTCTCACGCCTTATTATTTTTCTTTCTTTTTTCTTTTTTTTTTTAATTTATGGCGGTAATATCCCTTAGCTCTATTAGGCTTTCTAATTCGCCCATGTAACGAGCCTTAGTCGGTGACTCCCAAACCAGATGGTTTTAGGGTACCGGGTGAGAAAGCCCCCAAGGACTTAGGACTCGAGCAAACAAGGCCACAAAACTAAGGATTTTTATTTATATAACCACTTTAGGCGTGAATATTTATGCTTTATGAGGCACAAATACCCATCTTAATTAGAGGATTTTTTTTGATATATGTATATATATATTTTTTATATCAGGCATAAGAATCTTTGTTTTAGAACCCTAAGTGTGTAAGTGTATAAAGTATGCATATTTCATCAAGGTAAAAATTAAGACTAAATTACTTTTTTAATTTTTCTTTCTAACCTCAAAATCAAACAAATAATTTTATTTTGACCAAGTATAAGAAATCCTAATTATGATCCTCTTATTCCTTAAAATTAACTTAATTTTTTACAAAAATAAGTCAAAGTATTATTTTTCTTTTCAAAAAGTTTTAAAGAATGTTTTTTTTTAAAGTTTTAAAGAAAGATTTTTTTTTAGATTGGTGAAGTTAGCATGTTAGTAAACCCTCCCCACACTGAACTCATGCATGGTCCTCAATGTATGAATGAAATGCAATAATACATGAAAAAAGAGAAAGGGAAGGAAAATTGTCACCTCAAGGTGGTGGTTCCGGTGGTGGTCATATTGGGCCAAGCGTTTCTGTCCAATCTAGATACTGTGGATTTTCATGGAACCCATCTTTCATAACCTCTTTCCTATTAACATTTTTATACTCCCCAATATGAATAGGATCGTGCAATTTCCTAGCATGAAATTTTTTCCGGTTATATGACCAGTCTTGGGATATCATCACAGAGTCATATTGATCTAATTCTTGGTCCAAAAATGGAATATGATTTTATGGAATGGATGATTTGGGCTCAACAATGAAGGGATAGAAACCGATACTGACTCGGGAATAAAACTTAAATCAAGTTTAGGTTCGAGTCGGAGTTGGTTCATGGATTTGTCCAAATTATAGAATTCAAGTTCATATTTATTTTCCAACAATGGAATATGACTATCCAATATAGTTGTTCATGTTCAAGCTCTACGGGGATAGGAATCAGTGTTGGCTTCTGAATTGGGTCCAAATCGGGTAAGAAAATCGGAGTCAACATTGATTCAAAAAGTGAAACTGAATCACAATATTGGGAATCGGTATCACATTCATCTTCAAGTTCAATCTCATTGAAATGAAAACTTGCCAATTTATCAATGGGTTGATATTGGTCAAGTTCAAAGTTTTGTGGTGAAATTGAATCTTGGTTAAAATATTCAAGATGCCATGATTCTTCATCAATATGGCTAGGGAAATCAGGAGTGGTCAAAAATGTGTTAGGTAGAGTTTCCTCATTCCTATCATTAATTATGTTGACCAAATGACTCACTTTTGCTTCTAACCTATTAAGAGATTTGAGATAATCCGTTTAGGATTGAATACAATCATTTTGGACTGAATCAGGAATTCCATATTCTTTTCAAAGTCATCGGGTTCTTCATGTTATGGTTGGACTTGAAAATTAGAGTAAGGATCTTGAATTTGAAAATTGTATGGGAGAATTGAGTCCGCTATGATTTGTACTTGTCGTGTGGACTCAAGGAAGGCTTCAAAAATCTTTTCTAAAGAAGATTTCTCTTCTATAGGCTGATCTTGGTATGGATTATATGAAGCGGTTTGTTGGTAAGGTTGTTGATAGTAAAACTCGGTGGAGTTGTATCCCCACTGACTCGGTGAAGAGTGGTGATGATTATCCCATTCTTGTTCATAGTACTGGGATTGGGCATATATTGATTCGGATAAGACCAATCTGGCATACTTGGTTGGTTAGAGTTATGTAATACTGGGTTGGTAATATCCGAATTGAAAGAGGTTGGGGTGAAATATGGATTTGAGTTATAATCAGAATAATTGTAATTATAATCCATTTTCACAAGAACAAACAAAAACAAACAAATAAACACAAGAAAATAAAGAAAAATCTAGCCTATGTTAGGGTAGAGCTTAGACCAAGGCGACTCTTAATTGTTGATTATCCACAGAAGGTATATTGTGGAACCTGACCACAAGTTAATCGGCCAGGTAGGGGCAAGATTGGTGGGAGTATCCGTGCCTAAGCAACGGGCCTAATTATACCAAACCACCAGCCTTCGGGTTTCGCCCCTCAATCCCCAACCTTAGACACCGATTTGGCAAGAGTCAACTTCTAACAACTTCCCCCTTAAGTCAATCCCTATTTGAGTCCGAGATGTCCCTAGGGCCAACGTCTACTCAATTTTATATTAGGCTGGGTTAGTGAGTGAGAAGATAGTTTTTGGGTTAAGGAAGGGTAATGACTTCCCCACCTTATCTTATTTAAGGATATGCCCTTAGTCTTTTTAGCGCAGTGTACAAGTATAAAGCAAAAGGTAACATTCAAGCAATATGAATCACTCAAAATATGTTTCCTAAACTATATGCAATGTACACATACCTTTGCTCTAATACTCTTCAACAGTAATGTAAAAAAACAAAATAGACAAATGCCCTAAGATGCAAGAGTCTAAATGTTTGTTAGCATTTACAAAGCAACAAGTTATTGTTGATTAGAAATATGTACAGAGTGAGTTAAACAGATAACTAATAACTGTAGAGAGCTAATCTATGTAAAGTAACCTACAAGAAACTACAGTTAGTAGTTCACCACAGTTGTGGGCTCTGATGCTCTGCCTTCTTGGGCAGAGGTACAGAGTAGAAATATGTCCATTGTAGCTCCTATTTTTCTGTATTTAGCCTATGTACATCAAAACAGAGAAGAAAAAAGAGTAAAACTGTTAAAGTAAATCAAGAAGAAAGAAACTTACTGTCCCTCCCCGGCAACGGCGCCAAATTATGATCGAGCCAAACCTGCACAAAAAAATACAAAAATTTAGAACAGTGTTAGGTCCTCAATTCTACCGTGTAGCCTAGGGCTAACGGGTCGTGATCCACAGGGAGGGACAGCGATAGAAGCGTTGTGTAAGTTTCTCTCTTTTAATTTATTGAAACTAGTTAATATTTATCTTCTCAATTTTATAAAAAGAAAATAAAATTATTATGTTAAGTTAAGAAGGAGATGGTAGAAGAAGAGGTTGTCGTACTGTTGTTTTATTTATAAAAAGAAAAAAGAAAGACTAAAAATAGAGAATTATAACTCTAAACTAATGAACTGAAAAAAAAATAAAAAGAGTACTTACCTTTACCGTTGAATCATAACAAAGACTTATCAAAGCAAATAGAAAAGAATAAAGAAATGAAAGGCTTCAGCGAGATTGAGCACAATGAAGAAAAGTGGGAAACCTCCATTGATTGTCACCTTCAATATAGGCTTCTTGAAGGAAAAATTACAATAGTGTCACTCTACAATAACTCTTCCTCTCTTTTCTCATGTAACTCTCTCTAACCTAAAAGAAAATAAAAAATAAAAATTACATTGAAGAAGAAGAAAAATCTAAACTAAGGTTCTCTCTCTGAGATGGTGCCCTTTTTGCCTTCGAGGTATGAGGGTATTTATAGGAGAAAACTAGAGGGATAGAAAGCTCTGGATATTTCTGAATTTGAATTCTCCCCTTATCTCCAAACTAAATTTGATTTATCCAGAAATTCAATTCTGATCTGCAGGCTGTTGGCGTATTGATTGCTGAGTATAACTTATCAAATGATAGAATTAGAACGAGTGATCAACAGGAGAATTGTAGCCCTTTAAGTCTTCTTTCTGTATCATCTTGGATCATCAGATTTGACCTTCGATAACGAAAGTTATAATTAAAATGCTAAACTGTATCCAGCCTGAATCCAAATTTAAATTGCTTCATCTCATCCGTTGATCTTCTCTCTATCCATTTATCCTCTTTGGTTTTCAGTTTATCTTCTAGAATTGATAAGATATTCACTTATCTTCAGCGAAACAGGTAGGGTCTTCAAACAATCCATTTTTCTCTTGAAATTAGATAATATTATCTTATCTGATATATTCAGTTTTCAGATAAGATAGCTTCTAGAACCTTTGGATTTGAATCGATCCCCTTTCTTTTGAACTTTTGAATTTAATTGGATAAATTTCATGATTATCTTCTCCCTATCATACCCTGCATGAATTAGGACATTAAGATAAGTTATTTGCAATATTCATTACAGAATATATGTAGGAATGTAATAATATTTATGCAATATATGTGTCTAAACAAACTCCTTCGAAGTTCCCAGGAGTTCCCGCTGTGTTCCGATTCTAGGCGAGTGCGTTTCCTCATCTTGGCAAGTGATAGATTGTATTTATGTGACTATTGTAATTGTATCAGCATGTAATTGTAATATGTGGCAAATGCTTATAATATTATAGGAGAACACTTGTATATGTGTGTACTGCTTTGTAACTTTGGATATTATTGGATTGGCCAACCCTTCGTGGTCACCAGCCTTTAGGCTTAGCCTTCGGGCTTAGCCCCAGGCTTTTCTCCAGCCTTCGGTCTTAACCTTCGAGATTTACTAGCTCTGCCAGGAGGCAAGCTTAGCGCTCAGCGCTTCACTGCTAAATTCACCCGAGTGTAGCTTTACCGCGTGCGATAGAAGAGTGTTCATACATTTGCTTCGTTGCGAGCATGTAGCTTCGTCGTGAACGTGGCTTCGCCACGTGCGTTAGCTAAGGCATTCATATACTGGCTTCGCCGTGAGCGTGACTTCATCGTGAGCATTAGCAGAGTATTCATATGCTTGCTTCGTGGTGAGCGTTTGCCTCACTAAGCTTGTTAGCATTTAGAGCTACGCGCTAGCTCCATCAGAAGCCAAGCTCTGTCGTGTGTCGGGCACGATGCTGACACGACTTAGATTTGCTCCAGTTTGACTAGCCCGGCCTGGATAATTAATAATTTAATTAATTATTCTTGTTATGATTGTTGTGAAGACTTTGAAATCTTTACTTGTACTGCTTTATTGTGTCATGTTACTAGATCGGTTTACCTGCCATGTTAATCACCTGATTCATGATTATCACATTGTGAGAATTTAATAATTAATATCCTGTTATACTTCAAGCAATC
Organism: Agave tequilana; assembly: GCA_038442645.1. Taxonomy (NCBI): domain Eukaryota; kingdom Viridiplantae; phylum Streptophyta; class Magnoliopsida; order Asparagales; family Asparagaceae; genus Agave; species Agave tequilana. Next base: position 122,072 of record JAVJIF010013004.1, on the reverse strand, counting down.
CTGTACTCTTGCTTATTCCTGTACCATATATATTTCTCTTTTTATAATATTCCTGTTAATTCCCGTTATCGATCATCATAAGTATAAATTGTAATAAAAAAAAAACCTACAATCGGGTCGGGGGAAATTGATGGACATCAACATGTGTTCATGCTTACAATAGCTAAAATATTGTGCAACTAAAACTTCGATTCTACCTGAGGGCCTTCAGGTGTTCCGTGGGGTGTGCTGGACCTTTACTTATTATGTAAATATGCTTCCTGCCAGGGCATATAAATAAGAGCCTTCCCTCCATGATGATTAATGACATATTCTGGCTCAGCACTGGAACACCCTGGGCCGTGGTCCCAGGTATATACGAGAGCAATTGTAAACATAGTTCATTGATTTTCCCATTAGTTTCCAATAACCAAACTCGATTTACTCATACATGGATGTATGTGTGTTGGGACGCCAGGACATATACGTAGACATATAAGTCAGACGAGTAATAATAATAAAATAATCTGTCTGTATTTATCAATTTTATGCTATTTTCATATTCCACTATTTATCCTGCTTTATTGTGTGCCTGTGTGATTATGCTCCTGGCACGTTTTTGGATACACATTGTTTTATATGTGTTTTCTCGGTACACGTGTGCTTGCCTGTGCATGCCACTTGGCTTCATTTTACTTCTCGTCGGTAGCTTTCTGACTCTCTTGAGCCGCATGTCCAGAGCGTGCAGCTTGGGCTGAGGTGGATCCTTCCGCCGAGGATCAAGTTTTCTTGTGGAGCAGGCAGACCAGCTGTAACTCTTTCCCTTCCAGTCTCCTCCTGACTTGCTCGAGGGATTTCTCTTGAAGCTCGTGAGCTTTTGTATTGTCCATAATGTGTATATCATACTTTTGTGCTTCCAAGTGATGTAAAATACTTGTAATATTATATCACACTCTGTGATAACTTTGTAATTGTACTCTTTTGTTGGAATGTATAATATCATGTACTTTCGTACTCTAATTCTTACTTGTATTGATGCTTAACATACATATGTGAATGTATATCCGCCCTGCATATGTACATAGCAGTAGCGCCCCGTACCCGAGGGGCCGGGGCATTACAATATATATGTATTCAATATTATAACATATTAATTACAATATAATATTACAATCTTAACTAGTAAATATTGTGGACGAAAATGTTGACATCTAACATATTATTATAACATATAATAATATATTAATTTATTTATGAGCTTATATTTGAATATATATATATATCTCGTTAATATTTTATTTATATATAGTATATTAAATATATGAAACTATTTAATATCATTCATTAATATATTATATTTATTTATTATCACCTAATGGAAAATTTTGTTATAGCCATATACTTTGCTTCATAATTAGAAAAAAGAACTCAGCTTCATAATTTTTTTCGTTACAGCCTCATCCATATCTGTATGAATTGATTTCTCCGAACGATCACTTTTTTATATATTTTCATTTTATTTGTTATCCTTCTCTATCGGACGTTACTCTCCCTTGAGCCTAACGTAGAGTAATTCGCGGGTCAACCTGCACGGTCAGATCGTTGTGGGGGTTAGAAGGGAGGATGGAGCCCCTCCCGAGGGTCTCAAGGGCGCGGAGCCCCTGCACCAAATTTTTTGGGGATTGACCTTTTATAGATTTCATTTGTTCATGTCGCGATGAGTTCTGTTTGTGCTTGTGATTGATGTGGTATTTAGATCTGAAAAGTATTGGGGATAATTCGATGCAAGTAAACAGGAGTTTGCTGATGATGGCGATGTTAATCTGAGGACTGTAACTCATGATCGAAGTCCTATGTGAGGACTGCGACTATGATCACTGTCCTTTATTAAAAGACTGTGACAATGATCACAGTCTTTTATTAAAAGACTGTGACTATTTTTATAGTCTTTTTATTAATTAAAAATTAGGGCATTTTGTAAGGAATGTGATCATTATTGCCTTCTCAATATATGCTGAGAAATTGTATTTTTGTGTGGACTGCGATTATGGCCGCAGTTCTATAAAAATAATATGTTCTAATAAAAAAGACCGCGACCATGATCGCCGTCCTAATAAGGACTAAAAATAAGGCATTTTGTGTAAGGACTACGATCATTGCGATCATGATCGTAGTTCTAATAAAAACTTATAAACATGTCATTTCTACGAGGACTACGATCATGGTCTCGCAGTCCTACAAAGACTCAAAAACATGTACTAATAAAGAGGACGTGATCATGGTCACAACACTCAGAAATAGGGCATGTGAGGACTGCGACAGTCCTACAAAGACTCAAAAACATGTACTAATAAAGAGGACGTGATCATGGTCATAGCACTCAGAAATAGGGCATGTGAGGACTGCGATCATGGTCACAGTCCCAAGAAATAGGCATTTTTATGAAGACTACGATCATGATCACAGTGCTAAAAAATAGGGCTTTTGTGAGGACTGCGATCATGATCACAGTCATCTATATACCAGCAGTCCGTATTTTTGAAGCGGTCCATTTTGTTGAAGCGATTACTGCGATGCATTTTCATCTTTCGCCGCTGAAGAGCGCTTCTGCGCTTGACATGTGGGCACACATGGTTGGTTTAAAAAAAATGGCTGAAGTGAATAAAAATATGAAGATAAGTTTTTTCTAATTACGGTTTGACATATAGGGTTGTAGTGAAATGCCCCTCAACTAATATATAGTTAATATTACATATATTACTATATGAGATAAATTTGTGTCCTTCAAAAAGGATTTGAGGTCGAATTATTCCCTCAAAAACCAGCATCTGACATTCGAATACAAGATCCACTCCATTGAAGTTGATCTCTATTATTTCAAGAATATATATACAAAAAATCATGTGTTTTGAATAGATTTTTCCCATACATCAAGTAGGAAAAAAACAGACGGCCTAAATAGTTAGTTGGTTAGTTTAACAGTGTAGAACATTTGAAACCTAATAAAAATTGGTTTGTAGGGATTTTAAATATTTAGATCATAATCAAATGGCCGGATCGAGAATTTGTATGTTTAAAGACATAGATCTAACCAACTCATTACTTTCAGCCGTCCATTTTGAGCCGCTTGATGGATGCGCAAAATGTATTCAAAATAATTGTTTTTTGGTTTATAGATACGTGAAATAATATAGATCGAATTCAACGGAGTGGATCTTGTGTTCGAATGTCAGAGGGTTGTAATTGAGTGGGAAGGATTCGGGCTCAAATCCTTTCCGAAAGACACAAGTCTATCTCTTACTATATTTAATATATCATGTTATATATTATTTATATATATATATATATATATATTATTAACTATATAGATTAAATTAATTGTATTTACGTTATAGTTATATATTATAATTATAATACATACTTATATATTGAAACATTTTAATAATAATATTACATTATTTAATGCTACAATTAACATTTTTACTATAAAATTAATTATATCATAATATATTTTATAATATCATAATATTATCATATTATTTTAATAATATTAATTAACTAATATTCATAAAAAAAATATAACTAATATTAGGATATAATCAATAATATATTATAAGTTATATAACAACTATTTTAATTTTAATATTAAATATGTATAATTTTATTAAATGCTCTATATTATTTCAATATTTGTGCCCCTACTACAAGCGGGGAATAATTCTAGTGTCTTAAAAAGTCAAAAGTGCCGCAATTACTGTCTGGTGTTGTTCTTTTGTGTATTCCAAGGTATTTTAGCTGGTGAAAGGAGTGCCTTCTGAAAAGAAAGTGTGGCTTCATCTTACTATTTTTTGTCCATGATAAGAAAGGTTCTAGTGTTGTTTGACACAATGGTCTAAATGTGAATTTTCACGAGGAAGTGTAAATATTTAAAATTCAAGAAAAATGAATAGCATCCCCCTTAATCAAATCAATAACGAAATAATTTTCTGGTTTCATTGAACAGATGCACATTGTTGGTCATTCAAAATAGTTTTACAAACTATTTTCCACATGGTCTTCTCAATTGCAAGAAATTCGTAATGCATATGGTTGAAGGAAATGGGCTTTTCTAATCAAGAGTGATCGGGTCAAACTTTCATAGTTAAAGAAACCTGTAGTGGTCAGTTTCTGACTTCCTGAGATCATGACACATGTCCATTCAGCCTCAAGAAATCGTGCGACATGTGGTCATTTCAAGAACCCCTAAAGAAGAATTCGGATCCAATCTAAACTCTGAGCAATACAGGTAGTTAGAAGAAGGAGATAGAATCAGTTAAGAGGAATCTCTATTCTCTAACTGAATCTCCATTTAAACCCGATGGTTACAGATCGGGAACAGATCACCATATCAAACAGTCAGATAGGCTCCCAGATAAAGATGAACACATGTTCCATCAATTCAAATGAGGATGCTTAGCTATAGCCGCCTCTAAGATACGCGGTTAGGCTCAGATATGTGTTTAAACAGAGCTGAATTCTGTAACCTTATCCAACAGACCCTATTTGTATATATAATTGATTACTTCCAACGTAAAAGGAGAGATCGATTAAGCCAAGAAACTACTTCATGAGATAGGACGACTCACCATTGTAATTTTCTCTAAATTATAGTGGAACTTTCTTTCTCTCCCTCTACATTGTTTTTCCCTCTTTGGCTTTCCTTGTAAATCTCTGTGTTTTTTCCCTCTTTCTCTCTCCCCCTCTTCGAAATACGTACACGGATACATGTACTAATTTTTCTCTCGTATTTTTCTATCTTTCCGTATTTATTTTTCTTTTAATATCACTTCTGTTATTATTTTGGTATCGGATCCGGATTTTGTGAACTCAGAGATAGCCTGAGTCTAAACCCAAGACCAGATTTTCATAAAACTACTTGATTGACCTTTTTGATAGTTGGATTGGACCTGTTTCAGTTTCATATATTTACTTTAATATTTTAGATTTTTCAGAATTTTCTAGAATTTTTCTGAATTATTTTGTAAAATCTCTTAAAATTAGTATCGACCGATCGCTGGTTGATTTTAGAATTTTAATTTGCAAATGGAGTTGAACTTCTGAAATTTTTTTCCACATTATTCGCAGGACAATATTTTCTATTTTAGTGTATTTTTGGAGATTTTTCTGAATAAATTAAAAATCTGATCAAACCAGTCTCCACCGTATCACCGACTGATTTCAAGATTTTTCATTTAAAAATCTAATTAAGTTTCAATCCAATTTCATATTATGTCCCAAGATAATATTTTCTATTTTATAGAACTTTTGATAACCTTTCTGATTTGGTCAACTTTTACCCGATTAAATAATATTAGTTAATTGGCTTTTCTTTTCTTTTCTCTTTTCCCTTCTCCACTTTTCTACATAAAATTTCCACTTTTACTTTCCTTTTCCCTTTTTCTTTTTTTTTTTCTCCCTATTCTCCTTTTCTTTATCATTTCTTTCCTTTTCTTTTCCTTCTTTTTCTTTCTACAATTTTTATTTCTTTCCTTTTTCTTCTTCTTTCTTTTCTTCCTCCCCAAGAGTCAACCCTACTCTCTCTCCCACCTTTCCTAATAAGCCAGTCGAATCCTTCTCTCTCTCTCTCTCAACAATCCTCTCTCTCCCTTCTCTTAATCTCACTCTCTCTCCTCTCTAATTTCACCCCCTCTATCACCCTCTCCCACTCCTCTATCTTTCCTCTCTCTTCTCCCAACCGGCCACCACCACCACCACTCTTCACCTCTGGCCACGCCCCAACTTCGGCCAACATCCACGTCGGCACCTATCACCACCTAATTCCCACCACTCTCCCATCTCTTCCCTTCCTACAATTTCTCCAAAATCCACTATCTCCTCCTCCTACACAACCTCCTACAACCACCACCCACTCCATCCTTCTTCAACTCATCTATTACTGGTCATACACCACCACTAGCACACCCTACATCCTCTACTCCTCTGCTCACTCGAACACCCACTAATTTCAACCCATCATCACCAATAACAATCCACAATCACCACCACTTTCATAACCACCACCACATCCCACCATCACCCTTCCCGATCTTCTCCGGCCAACTCAGGCCGTCAGCGCCACCCTGGCTGACCCTACACGGCAGTTGGCCAACCTCCTAGCCACCAGCCCAAATCCCCCTCTCCTTTCTTTCTTTCCCTCTTTGTTTTCTATTTCTCTCCTTCCTTTTCCCCTCTTTGTTTTCTATTTCTCTCCTTCCTTTTCTTTCTCTGTCTCTTTTCTTTTTCTCTGTCTCTCTATTTCTCTTTCTTGTTTTACTCTCTCTTTTCCTCTCCCCTCTCCCTTGCACTCTCTCACTCTCTCTTTCTTTCTCTCATTATCTCACTAATTTTCTCTCTTTTCTATCTCTAGGTCTCACTCACCTCAATTTCTTTCTCTCTCTCTTCTCTCTCTAATTTCTCATACCCTTACTTTCTTTCTCTTCGACGTTCCCGGTGATCATACCCGTGCTCGAATAAGTATTAGGCAAGTACTATTTTCCTATAATGTGAGTACTTTACCCCTGTAGCGAGTACCTTCGCTTTACTTGTGTTTCCATGCTTCGACGGGTGAATATTATATTTTTGGGAATTTGTGTGTTATTGTTTGGTCATGTGCGACATATACCTACAGATGCGTCAGTCCGGCGAGTAGAGCATATCAAATTAGGGCAACTTAAAAGGGCGCAGGGGAGACCGAAGAAAACATGGATGGAGGTAATACGACAAGATATAGAGGCTAAAGGTCTTAGTGAGGGCATATTGCTCGATAGGAATGAGTGGAGAAAGCTGATCCATGTGACTGATCTGTGTAATTCTCTATTGGTTCATGTAGCCTACCCCAAGTACTTGGGACAAATGGCTTAGTTGTTGTTGTGTGTTATTGTTGTGTTTGTGAAATTGTATTTATACATATTTCGGCGTTCTGGGTATTGGATGTACCATTGGATGTATTTGGACTTGTATTTGTGTGTCGGATGTCCTTTGTGATTTTTGAAATTTATCTGAATTTTTGTATATTTTTGGGACTAACGGTAGTGCAGGTTGTAGGTACAACCCACTTCCCGAGTTACCCAATAGGCACTGTGCCTTGTACCTTCTGGGTTTTGTGGTAGCTACTGGGGGTGTGCTTAAACCGCTCCACAGTTTCTCAGGCTCTGCCTCATAAGGCGAGCTTAGCGCTATGTATTGTTTTTATTATATTTATATGTGTGCTTCTATGGTACTAACATTTTCTGCAAGTACCTATTCGACCTTTTGGCCCTAATCAACCTTCAGATTATATTTCAGCCTTCGGACAGTCCATTTCCTGAGCTATCCTATACCCTCTAGGTTTAGTGGTAGTTGCAAGGGATGCACTTAAACTTTCTGGGTTTTTCATGCTCCATCTGGTACGCGAGCTTAACGCTCAGCGCTTTACCATTGGACTTGCTCGTGTGGAACTCTGTCGATCAACATAATAGCGTTTCAACACTCGAGTCATTCCTTTAGTCATGCCGTGTGCTTTAGTGATCAATGTTGTTCCTTGATATTGTCCCGACACCGCTTAGCTCCGCTTGTTTGCGCGCTCGGCTGTATTACTATTTTATATTGTTTAATGGTTGTGAAGAGTTTGAAATATTTGCTATTATGCTTCATTCCTGAATTGATTACATGATTCGTACAGTACTTAATACCTGGTACTCTGACTTAACAGAATACTGACACCTGATACTAGATGATGTATGTCACGCCCCGCTTTTCAAAATACGTGGAAACGGAGTTGCGACGAGAGTCGGCGACGTATATACGCGAGAAAATACCCTACACATATATGCTAAGCCTAAAGTAACCTAAACAAGCTATATAATCACTATGATAAATCAATATTATTACAATAATATATAAATGAGCAAACATGATAATAGATGAACAAGAGAATAGAACAAGTATGAGTCCAAGGTATAGAATCATGAAAGTAATAAGGATAAAGAAGAGCAAGATAATACCAAAAAGGGATGGTCAAGTAAAAGAACTCCAACTCCTCAACATGTTTGTGATTCTTTCCAAATACCTGATCAGTAATAAATAGCCCCAGAACTGGATATGCAAATCCAGAGAGTCAGAACTTCTAGTGAATGTGTAAGAATAAAGGGAAGATGCACGTGCATATAAATGTAGGCATATGTTAAAATATAAACTGGAACAAGATATGACATGAATAAGTATATAAACAGTAATATGAATAGCACACAGTAGAGTATGTGTTCAGTCAGGTATCCAATCAGGTGTCCATCACAATCTATATATCAGACAGGTAGAGCCAGTTAGTACTAGAGTCAGATGACTAAATCAGATCATATATACCATCGGTAACCAACATAGCATACATGTATCAGATGTCTATCATATCTTATATAAGTACAATCAGATGAATACAGTCAATTACAGTACATAATAACAGTTTGTCATTATAGTTATGTCAGCGAGCACCAATTGTCAACTATAGTAGACGCATCGCATACTACGCCTATTACACATATCAATCAGGGTCCTATGTTATTGAAACTAATCAGTTGGAGACATTGTCCATGCTTTAGGTGGGTCCCGTACATACCCGGGACCACGACCCAGATGCCTGGCGTTGAACCAGGCCCTACCGCCAGGTAGTCAGTAACAGTACTCACAGTATCACTGTGTAACAATACTCACAGTAACACTGTGGAACAATAAACATATGAGATGTCAGTCATCCTCCGGAATCCTGCAGTGAAACCGTGAATCGGCTGCGCAACCTGTATCCTAGGTCCACCCAAAATACAGATGCTGTCTTCTCCATCAATTTTCCCAATCTCAGTGTAAGTTGTCCATTTATATTATTATTTAATTCAGTTAAATAGTCAAAATCCATATTACTAGAATGCTGGGACGATGCGATGACAGTAAACAGTAATCGTATGCACGGTGAACAGTAATAAGAACAGTACACAGTCAGTAACCGTGTATACCGTGAACAATAGAACTGTATGAGGTGTTGCAGTCTAACGATACTTTCTCAGTGATTTCAGTAACATGAATAATATAATAGAAAATCCAGAAACTGATCAATAGACAGTCTCATCTACTCGTACAGTATGTAACAGTAACTAATCCATTAACCCTGAATCTCAATAGTCATCATAAATATCAACTACTAAGTCTGTTTCCGATACTGTAAATCACAAGTCCAATAAATCAATAATCAATTCTCTCATCTTATCAATCAACTATAATCCTCTAAATCACGAATAACCAAGATCAAACAATAACTGCTATCAACTCTGTAGTACAAGACCACTGATACCACAAAATTAATCCAAACAATAACTCTATCTCTATAACTAATAAATCAAGAACCAATCATGAAAAGTAGTTTACTGATTATCCTCGATTAACTTAAATCAACAAAAACTGAATCATAAATAAGGGTAGAATATTCTCGAATAACATGTGTTCTAAAGTAGTTTACATCTGATACTCAGCATAAAAAATGAACCATCAATACTCTCACAAACTAATAAGTCAATGAATCCAGAAATAATTACTCCTAACAATCCAAGATCTGTCTCACCGTACACATCGATATTCAACAGTAGGATATTCAAACATCTGATCACACTCCAACATTTATCAATATCATCTAATTACTAATTAATATCTGATATAAAGAATATACATCCCAAATTAACTTCAACTCTAAATAAATCCATGTACCAACCTAAGCATCAAGAATTCTTATCCCTCAATAAAGTAAGATCATAACTAAACTGTTCGCAATATTCAAATTAATTCTTATCTAAATAATCACAAATTAAATATCAAGTCTGACAGATACTCCACGTAAAATATACATTTCTAATCACAGTCATGAACCAATCATCTCAAGATCAATCTCAAAGACAGATTATTATAACTAGATCTGGATCTGAAAATGGTATACATTTTCACATGAAGTGGTACAAGTCTAATATCTCAATATCAAAATACAAAGTCCATATACATTTGATGCTTAAATATGAACTCGTCCAGCCAGTCAATAGATCGAATCAAGTCACAGTCCAAGATATCCAATACTAGGCCTAGACCAACAACGACAAACTACTAACACATGAAATGACGCCGATAATCGCTCAAATCAACTAATAAATAAGGTAAGTACTCACTGATGTCTCATGAAGAAATACAGGTAATCATACTATAAAATATATCAATCAGTCACATAAAATAATACAAGTAATATATAAATGCCTACTGACAACGGTAAATAAGAAAATACAAAAGAACAAACACTCACATGAAATGATACGGTTTTGGATCCGATTCGCGATCTGGTCTTCAATGCATGAACTGTTACGGATCTCCGAATCGTCCTGTGGGTCGGTCTTCGAATCGCCAGTGTGTTGGGTCCATAACGAATACCAATCCGAATCTTCTGTTACCGAGTTCGAATCGCATGAACGGGTCCGAAATGCTATAACACGCAATCAAGCACTCATGGATACACGTATTCATAAATACATGCTTACATACATGCACAAGCACATACGTGTACACCCACATACGTACGTATACAAGTATACACATACATATACACTATATATATATATATATATATATGCATACACACAACACTATCCATATACACACTAATACATAGATACATATATATACACTTACCCAATCACACAACACACTCACGCATGCATATAATCATCATGCATACATTTAATTAAAGCACACCCACATGCATATATTCATAGACTCGTACTTACATTAATATATATAACTATAACACAACTCGCACATATTTAAAACACATACATAATCACACATTATATACACACCCATATATATAACTTAAAATGAGAAGGAGAAAAACAAGAGGGAGGAGATCGACTCAAACAATGGGGTGACTTGCGGCGATCTCTGACAACGGATACGGTTGGAAGCCGCAAGAGTGCCTACGACGCAAGGATCTTGCCGGGAAGGGTGCGGGTGCGTTCGCGCTTGCTGACGACGATCAATGGAAATCCATGGAGAGGTGGGAGATGGGGGGTGTGCGCTGGGCATATTGGGGCTCTGTGATGGGCCTGGTGCTGTGTGTGGCCTAGAGTTGGCGTGCGTGCACAACAAGGGAGATGGAAGAAGGCGGCTGGTGGAGGCCCACCTACAACACACAGGGAGAGGGCAGATGGCGCAGGAGGAACTTGGGCACGGGGCTGTGCATGGGCGGTTAGAGGTGCTCATGGCCTGGATAAACTAGTGTTGCTATTGCCTTCGTTACAGCAAAGAAGAAGAGGAGTTGCAGAAGATGTAGCCTTTTCTTCTTGTTGTTGAAGGACTCGGGGATGGGGGATTCGGTTGGTTAGGTGGCGGGGCTGCCGCTGCCTGAGGCTGTGCGCAGCGCCAGGGAGGGTGAGGAGTGAGGTGCGGCCAATGGGGACAGATCTACAGGCACTAGAGGCAGCACATAGCTGTTGTGGGCTTGCGCACGGGGAGATCTCGGCCTGGGGGTCACAGCCTGGGAAGGGGCATGGCAAGTGTTGTCGTGGGCAGGCACGAAGCGTGAACGGTCTGGAGAGGAAAGGGTGTTTGAGGCTCTGAGGATGGAGGAGGTCCAACAGGATTGCAAGCCATGGCGGCCTGGGTTACAGGAGTAGACGGCTAGATCTGTTGGTGTACAGGGAGGAGCCTAAGGGGGTGGTGTTGGCTGTGCAGGGCTGTTGTGCGGGTCTACAGTAGCCAAGATATGGAAGGAGAAGGCGGTTCTCGGGGGCTTCGTTGCGCGGTGTGCGCCATGCGCCGGAGCTCCGTGGAGAGGAGAAAGGAGATGCTGTGGTGCTCGGCTGTGCGGAGAGATGTAGAAGGATGGCCTACAGATGTGGAGGAGGGGAGAGGGGATTGGGATTTGGTTGGGGATTATGATTGTGTTGTTAGGATTAGTTAGAATTTATGTAGGATGATAGGGATAGGATTTGATTGGGGGTAATGGGTTCAAATAGAAATGAATTAGGGATAATAGCAATAATAATAACGTATGAAAAATAAGTAAGTGATTAGTAGTAAATATGATATTAGTCTAAACAATCTTAGTTAATAACAATTACAATTTAACTCGCATCAGATAATAGATACCAATTAATATGATATATATATATATATATATATATAATTGAAAATACCATTATTTACTATCAAAACTGGTAATGTAGAATAGAGGTATTACAAGTAAATATCTGATACTTGATTTATCACCTGACACTTGGTACTGATACTTGATACGTGATACTGATACATTGGACGTGATGCTTTGACACTGATTTGATACTGTAATACCTGACTGATTATATTACATGTTTCTTGATTACTGCTTTTACAAGGATTCAACAAGATCATAATACACACAACACACACACATATTACCAGAAAACTATACTCTTGAACTCCTTTTCTCCTGAATTCCTGTAATTGGAATACTCCTGATATTACACTCATGTTACTCAACCATGAAGGAACGGTGAGTGGATCTAAGTACCACATGGAGCTAAATGCCACATCACACACGTGGTGGGGGTACCTCAAGGGTCTGTTGGGGGTTTCTCTAGGGTCCACAAATTGTATCCTCAGTACTCTTGTTACCTAGCACACATATAGTGTGTGGAGTTAAGTACCACAAAGAGCTAAGTATCACACTATAGGGTCCGTGGGGGTGCCTCTAGGGTCCACTACATCGCGTTCATGGTATCCAAGACTTCCTGATCCAGCACATGACACGCTATACGACACATGCACTTAATATACTCACAATAATAATGTCAGGAGCGTACATTATTTGGTCGCTCTACTATTCAAATAATGGTACTCACATACCAGAGTTCGAATGTGTTCTACTGGATGTACGGGCTCCAGTGTGAATTGCCAGTGGTACGAGACATTGGTAGAGAAAGATTAGAATAAAAAATGATATTGATTGTTATTTTTTTTACTATTATTATTATTCTAATATTATAGTACCTTACCTGCCACTTGGGGTGTTTCTATTCCTGTGCTCTTGTTATTTTTTACTTTGAATTGTACTTGTATGACTGAGTTCTGACATATTATTATATACCTAAGATAACTTAATTATCAAACAATAATAAAGTCAGGAGCAAATGTTATTGAGTCACTTCCTTATTCAGATAACGACATCCGCATATCAAAGTTGAGTTCTACTGGAGTGCAGACTCCTGTGTGAACTTCCGTTGGTATGGGACACTGGAAGGAAATACAATAAAAGGCGAAATTGTTTATTATTATTGTAGGATTAAGTTATTCTTCTGCGTTACAGTGATTATAACTGATATTCTTGATACTAGACTACACCTGCCTTACTTTATATACAAGGATAATGATATACCTGTTATTAAGCAATTCGGGTTGTATACACTCAGTTGATGGTAAAATGAGGTATATGATATATATATAATATATATATATATATATATATATATATATATATATATATATATATATATTATATATATATGAGGGTTTTTTTGTTTGGATTATCCCCTCGACGTACAAATCTCATGAATCCGGCAATTGAGTTTATACAACTGGTTTTGCCTTTGTCTACATATAACACATTTATGTAATACTTCATTAAATGTTATGTATGTGCTCGTAACACTATTTTCTATACATATTCCTTGTTTAATTCTGAATCTAATTACTGTTCACTGCTTGCTTGTTTGACTTAAGTACACGTCCTACTATAATTCTTGATACACGTGTGTTGCCTTTGCACGTTGTTGGCCAAGGCCCTTCACTCTAGTTTTGATGATGATTAACTCATGTAGTTATAGTACTAATGATCTTGTGCTTATTTAGTTTCAGTTATTTGATCAAAATCTTAGTCGTTATTTAGCTTCAACGAAAATTTGAAGTCAAGTTTTGAAGCTAGCACGTGTTGATTAAAGAGCTCGCACTTCAAAATCGCATCAAGTACTCAAAGAGGAGTTTAACTCATGGATCAAGTTTGGACCAAGTCAAGATGGAGAAGAAATTTTTCAAGAGAAGATTTTCAGACTTGTGTCATGTTTGTAAGTGTTAAGATTTTATTTTTACATAAAATGTAAAGGATAGATTAGTTGTAGAATGCTCAAGCTTATACACACACAAAGTTTAGTTTTTGAAAAATACGATTTTTGTTTTAAGCTTTAAATTTTATGCCTCGAAAATAGTTCACATATTTGTAATATGTGTTGATTTTTGATCAAACATATTTGCTTCAAAGTATTTTAGTGAACTTATTTTTGTAGATTTTATGGAGATTTTATGAAATTTAAGATGTATTTTAAAAGTTATTAAAACTGTTTTTAGGCTGCTTGCGGTCGACCGACCGGTCGACCGAAGGCTGAGCCGGTCGACCGAGCGGTCGACTGACGTGCACAAGCCCATGTGACTTGAGCTCAGTCGACCGACCAGTCGACCGCAGTAGGGATCGGCTGACCGACCGATCGACTGACTGAGTTTGTAGAGCTCTCGGTTTTCTCGGTCGAGGCGGGCGGCCGACTGTTCTGCTGATCTGCTCGACACCCTTGTACATTTGTCATAACTTTTTATTCTTATGTTCAATCAACATAATTTAAATTGCATTTAAAAGATACTTTTAGGGCTACATTTCTTATTTAATAATCATATTTTGATTCAGATATTAAAAATATCAAATATTGAGTTGAATTCTATTCTTGTTCTGAAAATAGTTTACAGTTTCTGGTTTGACACCTTTTAGTATTTTAACTTTCTATTCCGAAATGATATTGATTTGATTTAAGTTGCATTAGAAGAAAACTTCAAGATATACAAATTCATCATATATGTATTGAAGATCACCTAGAGGGGGGGTGAATAGGTGATGGCTAATCTAATGGTCACTTAATGACAAATAATGCGGAATTAAAAACTATTATGACCTAAACTAAAATCTTAAACTAAACACCACGTATAACACAAGAGTGTTGCCGAATTCCCCGTGAAGGGCTCTGGACAAACTCCTCTAGATTCCCCTAGATAAGGGTTGAGGTGCCGCATTGGCTCTCTGGTTAAATACAAGTGTTAGCAAACAACCCAAGCATATATCAATTAGGCACACAAGTATATCATGCATATAAGTGCAATGACAATAAAAGCATGCAATATAAACAAGAGACAAAGAGAGAGAGAGAGAGAGAGAGAGAGAGAGAGAGTGAGCAATCGCAAACACAAGGGATTTGTTTCGAGGTTCGAGCACACTTGCTCTACATCCCCGCCTTCGACACACGAAGGATTTCCACTAAAATCGATCCCACCGGATCACTCGGTGCCGCAACACCTACAACGAGTTCCCACTAGAACTCCTTGGACTCTCTCTAGTCCGTACACACCACAAGCCCACCGGCTCGCCGAGGCCGCACCTCAAACAAAGAGTTCGCACCCGAACTCGAAACACCGAGTCCCCACTAGGACCCGAAACAATGCGAACACACACATCCGCCTCCTCAAAGAACAACAAAAGAACTTTGGTGATCACAACTCTTGATCACCTAAAATCCTCTCACAATAACACTCCTATAGGTAGATATAGCAATGGATAGCTCAAGTGTTTGTGAGGAAAACAAGGATAGAGATGGTGGAGGAAAACTCAAGAAAAAATCTCTTTTAAACACTCTTGATAAAAACTCCCCTTTTGATTAGAAGAATTAGCTCTCAATTTAGTGGAGAAAACTCTTTTAATGAAGTGGGAAAAACTGGCTCAAAGTCCACTAAAAATTTTCATCAAAACATCCCCCAAATGCCCCATTTTATAGAGCTAGAAAAACTAGCCGTTGGGGTCTGTCAGAACTACCGGTCGACCGGTCGGTCGACCGCTAACGGTCAGAAATCCGACCGTTGGGGCTTCGGTCGACCGGCCCGGTCGACCGAGCCTCTGGAACAGAGAGCAGTCTCTCTGTCGGTCGACCGATCCGGTCAACCGGGGTTTTCCAGAGAGCAGAAGCTCTCTGGCGGTCGACTGGGTCGGTTGACCGGCCCTCCAGCTAGATACTGGCGTGCACGCTGTGCACGTCGGTCGACCGAGTCGGTCGGCCGACTTCCAAGCCCGGTCGACCGTCGGGTCGACCGGCAGAAGCCAGGTCAGGGAATTTCTGGGATTAAAAAACTAAGTCATTTTGGCTCAAATAAATTCCCATAAAATCATGAAAAATCTACAAAAATAGTTTTACCAATATACTTTGATAAACAAACATGCTTGCACAAAATCAAGGCATGTTACAAAAGATTTGGACTATTTTTGTAAGTTGAAAATATTGGCTTAAATGAAAAACAGTATTTTCCAAAACTTGATTTTTCTAAAACTTCTTCAAATACAAAAACAAGATATTTTAAACTCTTTTAAAGCATAGTGTGTATGGATATGATCCACTACACAAACAAGGTGAAATATCTATGTTTTTGACATTATGCACTAAACATGATTTTGGATAAAACATGTAAACTTGAATATCAAAAACCAAGCATGTATTTTCTAAAATAGAAAATCTTTTATAAAAACAAAACTATCAAGAGTGTGTGTGTGTGTGTGTAATATATACTTGAGCAATCCACCAACTATTCTATCCTTTACATTTTATCTAAAACAAAATCTTACTAAAAACAAACCTAGACACAAGTCTTCATCTTCTTGAAGTCTTCACTTGAAGCCTTCTTGACTTGGTCCAAACACCGTGCTAGCTCCAAAACTTGACTTCAAATCCTTTGTTGAAGCTATGCACCTACTAAGATCTTGATCATAAATCTGTCACTAATTAAACACAAGATCATTAGTACTATAACTACATGAGTTAATCATCATCAAAACTAGAGTGATGGGCCTTCGGGCCAACAATCTCCCCCTTTTTGATGATGACAAAACTCATGAAGTTATATATGCATGGATTAAAGTAAAGCTTCAAAGAAGCTCCCCCTTAACTCATGCATCACAAATAAACAAAATAAATATGCAATGAGGCACATAAACATGTATGCAAATGTAGGAGTAAACATGCTAATCAAGCATAAAACAAAAATTCTTTTTCTCCTATTTGCACAACAAAACATATATGCATAAATATAAATCCTTTAACCACAAAAGCATGCATATATACCAAATACCTCTCCCCCTTTTTGTCAATCATCAACAAAGGGTTAAAGTAAAAACAAAATCAACAAATTTTTCTCTCCCTTTATGTCCGAAACATAGAATCAATAAAGGGGTAATCAATAAAAGGTTATATGCGATATACATTCATGAAGAGGAAGACGCTAAGTTAACTTCCCTACACATATGCATTACATGAAGAAGGGATGACAAGCCCCAATTCACATAACACATATTATGTAATGCATAAGAGGAGATGTGAAGCTCCCCTTACACACGTGTATCACATAAAGAAGAGTTGTCAAGCTCCTCAATATACAATACACTCATCATGAATCTATATGTAGAAGAGATGTTAAGCTCTCCTTACATATAGGCAATACAACTCAAAAATATTTTGATTTTTCTTATAAAACAAAATTTTGAATTTTCTCAATAAAACAAATCTTGAGAATTTTTCTTAAAAATTTTTATTTTCTTATCATAAACAACTTTGTGCTTTAAACATGTAAAAATCAAAGTTAACTCAAGCACAAAACAAATCATATATATGTATGAAAAATGAGTATACCAATTGAAATTGATACATACATATATAGAAAAAAAATATGAGTATATACAAAAAATAGAGTCAAATTGATACCAATTGAAATGATTCAATGATACCAATTGAAACAATAATAGGATCATGTGTATAACTCATAAAACATTGAAGAATAAATAACTAGTTAAATTAATTTTTGAAAAACTAGTTAAAGATCCTTCAAGAACATGAAACCAAATCATATGTTTTTCATGAATCATACTAAATACACAAGAGATGACACTCAAAATCGATTAAGCTCATAAAAGTGTTCATGAATCAAAGTCATGACAAAATAAATGAAGTGTGAGTGTACAAGAACCATGTAATTAGCATTTTCATGAAAATAATCAATGAAGCTCAAAATCAAATATCATGAATCTTTTTTTTTTTTTCAAACAAAACATGAAAATCCATTTTTCATTAAAAACAATAAACTTCTAGGTATATGTATGATTTATCTAAATCTAACAATATGCATACATATCCCAAACTTAAAACGAGTCTATTAATAGTATTTGCATGAAAGCAAGAGACTCACGGGTATACATGTATATTTATTAGATTTGAATACAAAATACATATACATGAAGTAAAACATGAAAATTGGCAAAACAAGTATAAATGAAAGAATCATCAAAACTAGCCTATACATTTGCATATAGTGGGTACAAATGAGCATGAAGTGCAAACATATATAAGTCAATTTGTTGCTCACTACTTGTACATGTATAAATCCAAGTTTTAATAAAAACTACATTTAAACTAATATTTACCACATGAAGCACAAAAATAATGAAAACATGAACATGCTCAAAATATTATATTATCAAATGAAAAGCATGTAAACAAAATAAGAGTTTAGAAATAGTTACCAACTAAGGAACTATGTTCCAAAACTCCAAACATGGTGGTTGTCCCACCAAAATTCCTTGATAGCGTTGCATCAATTATATGTCCTTCAAGTCCATGCAACCACCACCAAGGCACCATTCCTCTCACGTTTTGTGAGAGCCCTCACCTACATCAAAAACACACGGTGGGGGTTTTGGTACCCATTTTCTTTTGGGTCCTAGAGGGTTAGTCTTGTAAGGGACCCAAACATTTTTATTTTTAGCAAAATTTAAAACATGCAACTTGTCAAAAACAAAATTTTGCTCAATGGCCTTTGCGGCCACAATGTGTACATTTGTACCGTGGTGGACTTTCTATTGCTGATCAGAGTGCGTAGCAGAAGCGTGGTTAGCGGTTGACCGTTCACAGCCTTTTCTTCTAGCCCCTTCTGCTCGGCTATCGAGATTCCTTGTTGTAACTCGTGAACATCTTTTGTACTGTTCATACTTGTATATCTCCGTATAATTCATACTTTTGCACATCTTGGTGATGTAATATTCATGTAATACTGGATCACGCTCTGTGATAACAGTGTATTTGTACAATATAGGGGCCGTTTGTTTCGCGTAATACTCCGTAATTCGTAAATGACTTACTACCCAGTTACAACTACGACGTTTGTTTGGACCGTAATTCGTAAAAGACTTACGTAACTCAACTAACACTCACTTGCAACCCAGTTACCATTCACTTACAGCCCAGTTACAGTTAAATTTGTGGTCATACAAATTTGTAATATTTTTTTATATTAATATTAAAAAATTTAATATTTAACTTTTTTAATATTTATTTGCAGTATTAAAACTTTTAAAATCACCAAATAGTTAATTTTGTGGTCAACTTTTTCACTTACGACTACGATAACCAAACATCGTAAAGTACAATACACTTTCCCACTTTACAATTTTATATTACCAACCAAACACCGTAAAATTTACATACATGTAACTCATTTACAATTGTAAAAGACTTTACCAATTACAACTACGAATTACGGCCAGTTACGACAACCAAACAGACCCGGAATGTATATTACCACTGTGCTTCCGTACTCTTATTCCTGTCAGTACTAATATGTTTAATGTAAGTGTGTGAGGATATTTTCGCTCTGCAACGTACCCGGTAAGGCGGCGCGTTTCAATCTCTGGGTTTGCACTGGCTTGATCTTTCTGATTTATTAACTAATCCCTCATATTTTGGTGTGTGGATAATTTCCCTAAGAATTACCCACTGCAAAACCAAACACCGAATTTGTTTTTCACAGGGAGATTGGAGTGGATCCTGCCCAGTCTATGGCCGAAGATCTGTCTTCAAGGTTGCGGGGCTTGAAACCAACTATCCGGTTCTTGATGGACTCAGACTACAAAATTCAGGAAGAAACTTTCCAGACTTTATCTGCTATTTGTTTGCGCATGGAGTACCTTGAATGTGAGCTTCTCCTTCTGTTCTCTCAATCTCCTTCTGGCTCAAATGCCAGATGTTTTAGTACACGCTTTTTCTATGATAAATAAATACCTAAGATGTGCTAGCTCTCAGAATTTCTTTTGTTTTGACACAGGAAGTGAGAGCCCGAGTGTAGTTCCCACTGTCACTGGCAATTGTTCTGGTGGCTAGGAGATGGCTACAAATACAGAGCTAAAGCTGAGAAATTCAGCTCATCTTTCACCTATCACAGAAGAAGAAAATCTTTTTCCTCAGGCCCTTTGGTTGATTAGAATGCTCAAGCACCTAAGCCACACCTTGAATGACATCAGAAGGTTCATTGTCCAGATGCAGTTATTTTGTGATTTTTCTCTTTCTTTTGCTTTCTTGATGGGGATGTTGAGCATCTGACAGAAAAGGGCTGGATGGCAGTGGGGATCATCTTCAGTTAACTTAGGTGCATTTAAAGTTTAGGCGATGAGATTATCGCTCCTTGTATGACTGTTGAAACACCCTAGCTTTCGTAGGAATAGGAGTGAAAATTTGACAGCAGAATATCTGAAAGGCGCCTGTATCTTGATAAGGTTTGGGCTTTTTCATAGTTGCTAGAGGGCGGTAAAATTCCCCTCTATTAAACCACGCATTGCATTTCAATTTGTTTCTGTAATTCTTGATTCCTAACAATCAACAAGGAGATTCTGTGTGTTAGGTCAAGCTGGTTTCAGTCCAGCGAATTTTGCTGCATTTTGGTTTATTTATCTAATTCTCGATCCCTAGAGATGTTTGCCCCACGCATCTTGGTGAAATGTATCCTGAATATTGATTTAGTTGTTTCACATATTTTTCAGTCCAGCTTCATTATTGATGCCGGAAGCGATGAAGACGAACGACACCGACTAGGTCTCGTTCTAGCGCTCCCGAACCCTGAAGAGCTTCTAGAGAAGTATCAGGATTCACGAATACTGCAATTCGAATCCACGAGCCAAGATAATCAACTCAAATTCAACTCGAATCAAAATTTGATGCCAAAATAGAGACACCAGGCCTATTTATAAGCTTACATTGATCCTAATCTATCTATGAAAACTAAATTCAAAATAAAGAAAAAAAAATCAAAATAAGAACAAAGCAAAATCAATCGAAATCCAAATCAGACCCGAATACAAAATCCTAATCAGAATCAATTTTTCTCATACACAATAAGGCTGTCGACAACTGAAGGGTGATATCGACACTGAAGGGGAAAACTGAAAAATCTTGACTTTTAGGAAAAGCCTGTAGACATGCCAGAAGAAAGTGCTATCGACGTGTCAAGTTATTTTGTCTTACTGGTTATCTTGCCTTGTTCCTTGATCTCCTACATCAATTATTAGGAGTTTCTATGTATTGTTCTGTCTCAGAGAGATCACTTAGTCACATTCTCATTCTACCCTCTTTGAAACTATTTGGATAAAACTAGCTCAAGCTGGCTAAAAAGTCTTCATTCTTTAATCCATGGGAATTGTACTTCTTGTAGGGTTAAGATACAAAACATTCTCACTCGCAAGAGGATGTTCTGTAGGTTGCTGCATGAACTTTGGGCTGAAACAAGATTGCTATAATTTTCAGATGTTCAGTCAATCCTGTTGCTTCAGAACTCAGAGAACTGCAAATGCAAGTTTATTTTAGCAAAAGACAATGCTCGGATGACAAACAAGAATGTCGGAGAACCTTCTCCGATACCCTTTTTACTGTGATTTCCCCCCATTTTGATGCCCGAATTTAACTCTGAAAGAAATAGCATGTAACAGTGCACTGAATTCGCATTGACTACTAGTGTTGTCTGTTATTTGATTGAGGTTTATTTCAAATGTTCATTACCCAATTCTAAAAACTAAATGAATAAAGCAGACCATGATACTTTTAAGCAGCATAGTCACAACATCAACACTAACAGAAATAAAAGACTGCAAGAACTAGCAAGCTACAATTGTCGAGCTAAATTTCATAATAATTTTCGATAAAGTATGTTTCTTTATTCAGCATCTGAAGATGCTGAATACAATCTGAGACGCTCAAAGATTTCTCCTTTTTTATCTCTTATTATATCTAACCTACAACAATCTGTCGTAAATATATTCACTACCAAATTACAAAATTTTAAAGAACAGAGCACTAACCTCACTCCACAATTATTCATCAAAACCCTTGAGAATCAAATCTCCGAATCTTCAGTCCTGAACAATTTTGCCCGAGATAATGGCGTCTGCAAGTAAGCATCCACATCAAATTTCTTCGGGGCGAGCTCTTTGTACTTTGCAAACTTCTCCTTGGCCTCCTTGTTTCTATACAAGAAGCTAAAAATCACACCTTGGCAAAAATACGGCCTGTAATCCTTCGGGTCCTCTCTGCTCAACTCCTCGTAATCTTCCAAAGCCTCATCCACATTCTTCTGCAGATATTTTATCTGCGCCATGATCAATCGAACATCACGGGCAGATTTCTCGTTCTGCTCAGATCTGGCGATCTCCAGAGCTTGCTCCAGCCGCTCGATCACCGCCTCGCCCTCGCCGCAGCGATCCATGAGGACGGCGTTCTCGAAGAGGGCCTCGAACAAGAGCGGGTCGATCGCCAAGATCTCCTCGTACATCTTCCTCGACTCCGCGGCCTTCCCCATCTCGTTGAGGACTCTCGCCGCCAGATGCTTCCACTCGATCTCCGACGGCTGGTACGATGCCAGGCGGTCGAGGATCGCCAATGCCTCGGCGTCTTCGCCTTCTTCAAGCTTCTGGTAGACTAGAGATTTGAGAGAGTTGATTGTCTCCGAGCTGAACTCGATCTTGGGTTTCGGTTTCGGTCTCTTGGACCGGGTCGGCTCTGGCCGGCGGCGGGGAAAGGCGGCCGGAGAAGAGGGCGGCGGAGGCGGCGGCGAGGACGAGGGCAGCGGAGGCGGCGGTTCGGATGGATTTGGCGAGGGATTGGTGGGATTAGGGTTAGAGGAGGCCCGGAGAGTGAAAGGTGAGAGCTTGGGAGGCCGAGGCCTAGGGTTTGAGGAGGAGGAGGAGGAGAGGGTTAGGGTTTTGATTGGGGGGCGGAGGAGGGGGAGGTGAGGAGCGTCTCGCAGCGGACGGCAGCGACTGAGGTTAAGGAATCCATGGCCGCCGATTGGAACTAGGTTTAGGGTTTTGGAAAGGGCAAGGGGAAATGAGAGGAGAGAGAAAGATATTGTTTTGGTTTTATTTTATTTATTTTTAATTAAATTTAATGGGGTTTGTTGGACGTTGGAAAGCGACGGCCGACT
This sequence comes from Agave tequilana, assembly GCA_038442645.1. Classification (NCBI taxonomy): domain Eukaryota; kingdom Viridiplantae; phylum Streptophyta; class Magnoliopsida; order Asparagales; family Asparagaceae; genus Agave; species Agave tequilana. The sequence continues at coordinate 98,705 of JAVJIF010013004.1, read as the reverse complement.
GGTCCTCTCGTGATCATCATCGGCCGAACGGCCAACACAGCTGAGTGTGTGTGTCGTTGGTGTTTGGAGAGAAGGACGGAAGAAATTTAAAATTAACCCCGCGGGTTACGGGTATGGGGCCACGTTTTCTGTTTCTTATTTCTTTTTGTTCCTTCTAGAAAGGGGGTCCGCTAATTGGGCTGGGCTACCGTTAGGCCCAAGAGAATCCAAAGTCTTCTGAAGGTGAGAACAGTACTTTCCTCACCTTTGGTATCGGGCCAGGATAGCCTTATACTATCCTTTTCCCGCAATATATTTCTCGGGGCTATCAAATGTCCAGGTTTGGTAATGGGCCCGGGACTGGCCCAAAGCATGATGGGGCCAGCACAAAAAAGTTCCAGTACATGAGACCGCATAATGGGCTCTGGGTCACGCTTGGACCATAAAATTTATGCTCTATTTAGTTCGTGCACTGTTTGGACTTGCCATGGCCCAGCTCGACACGGCCTAGTGAAGGCATGAGGAGAGCTCCACTGAGCCCGACACGATGGGTTAACCCAATTAATAGTATTGCTTTCAGCTCTTAATCAAATTCTCTTCAATTTAAGTTATATCAAAACGATCTTATCATATATCATATCAGCCATTAATACTAATTTTTGATAATATCGATCAACCCAGAAATAAGACTAGTGCCTGTCTGGTTTTTTCGCTCGAAGGCGGAGTGACCTTTATAACGCGAATTCCTTCTATTGACTCAAAAATTGCAGGCTCGAAGCCTGTAGTCACACCAATGGGCCAAGGCCCAATGGCTATAGCAATCCAAAAGAAAATATGAAAATCAATATTATTACATATTATAACTGTTAACCAAAAAGTTTAAGATTGCTAAAAGATTTATACTTCGACCTACGGATCTCTGATCCAACCCTCGGAGATTTGGTCATTTTATCGGCCTCATGTGATGTTGGCCGAAACATGAAAAGAAATGGATGGAATTTAATCCCAGAACGTACTCCGTCGTGTATGTCACATGTATTTAAGTCTAATATGTAGAAAGTTATTTTTTAAGTCAAAGGTGAGGGAAAACCCACCGTATGCGCTGCAGCCACCTAACCAGTTTTTTCCCGTGTGGAGGTGAGAAACCGCTGGAAACACTTTTCATGTGACCCGTGAACAGTGTTTCAATGGGAAAAAAATATCCAACAGTCCTCCAAATTTTCCTCAACCAAATGAGCCTCAAAGTGCATCTATTTTTTTTTTTTTTTTTGGCTAATTAAATCTACTGGCGATGACGGGAGTCACCGGCGACTTCTACTGAGCAAACCCTGGGACTAGCGGTGTCATTTCGGGGTAGAATGACTGTCTGCATTTCGAATTTCAAACTAGTGACTTGTGGGGAGCTTATGCTCTAATCGGCTCAGGCCAACTAGTTGAACCAGCTGCTATTCGAGAGAGAAAACATCCTGAGATTGGAGCAATTACTTGTCAAATCCAATCCAATAGTCTCATATGCTTGGACATGGACCGTTGTACATTGGACCCAACTCCTTTGAATCCAAATGCGAACAATTAGGACTCACTCGCCACAGGCTTCTCTACAATCACTGTTGGGCCGCCCCTCGAAGTCGAGAAAGCCATCGCTCACTCGTCACCTTTGCCACCGTATCTAAAAGTTTCTCGTCAGCTTTGTCACACCAATTACACCATCGAGATCACAAGTGACAATGACATGTTACCTCAGAACTATCAAAATTGCACAGATCAAACTCAGATTTAACCCCCGCCTCTAGTTTACAAAGACCTACCACGAATAGCAAATTTTAGAACTATGTAAAACATAGTTCAATCCTCACAGTTATTGAAAGGAAAATTTAATTTGAGTAATTAGTAATGGGTGTGTGTATTACCTACATTCTGTTTCTAAAAAAAAAAAAAAAAACTATGTAACACATTTACAGTATTTTTTTTGTTTTATCTAACATGCTGAAATTAGTGCATTTAACTTTGATTTTCAGCTACCATTACCCTCCTCTCGACCATTTAGAGTGAGTCTAATTGATGTGTGTGTGGAGTGAAAAAAAAATTAGTTAACACGTTTATCCCAAAACCTACTGAAGAAATTCAGCATGTCGACAGCTTCGGAGTGAAATCTGTTCAGCATGGGACCAGCGAGAGTCACATCACCTCTTTTTCTTTTTCTTTTTCCACCTAAGTCCAGTTAGCTAACATCACCATCCAATAATTGATGCAAATCTTGTAAAGATTACAAGCAACAGCCTAAGAAAAGTCCTTTCTGTCTGCTGGCTTCATCAGATAAGTCCAATGCCCCTGCAAAAGATTGTAGCCACTCGCAGCACTTCTTTTAGTCACGAAATTGATGTGCTCTGATATTAATTATTGTGTGTATAACTCGAAATATCATACTTACTGTGGTATCAATAGTTATGAGAGAAGAGATTCTCACCGACGACCTCAAGCACGCCATGAGATCGATTACATCGAGCACACAAGATGAATATTAAAAGATACAAGAAGAAGAACACACAATTTAACGTGGTTCGGCCCAAATTTAGCCTACGTCCACGAGGAGAGAACTTGAGAGTTTTATTAATAAACTTGATATAAAGAAATCTAACTTTTCTCTTAATGATACAAGAATATTCACTTTCCCCTTAAATCTACAGGTGGATTACAAGAGTATATCTTCTCTCTATGCACCTTCACATTACTCCTCTCTTTCTTGACTTTTTAGGCCCTTCTAAAAAATCCTTGCTATTTAGGTCCTCACGTGGTTGTTCACCACAACTTTCTTCTGCTCTTCTGCTCCACCTAAATCATAAATTACAACCCTTTATTTATAAGATTTTATAATACAACTCCTATTTTAACTATGAAATGATCTTGACTATTGGATGCTTGAAGAATCTTGATCAATCATATTAGGAGTTGATCTCCTTGATCTTGAAGGATTCTAAACCCTTTAATTTTTAGAAACAAATCTTCATTGAATAGGAATTGAATCCTATTCATACTCCTCCTGAAAAGGAAACTCGCAATCACCTAAAAAGGAAACTTCTTCACCTTGATTTGCTTCTTCTCCTTCAAACCATTATCTTCTTCAACTCAATTGGATTTTCTTGGACCATCATCTTCTCTTAAAAAATAAGACAAAATCCTAGCAATCTCCACCTTGACTTGCTTTTCAACCCTATAGCAAAACAACTTGAGATTTTGGATTACTACCTTAATTCTTTCCTTAATTATAACCATATCGTGTTTAATCTTGCCCCTCTCCCTGGAGCCTTTGGCGGATTCACCGCCATGTCATGGGTCATCTCGAACCTCGCCTAAATGCACCCTTTTTGTAGTCATCCTGCAACTCTTAAATTCGTTGCAGTTTTCCTTAAAGCTCCACCTCGAAGTGAACTCCCTTCAAGCTTTTCATTGAAACTCCCTGACTTAGTTTTTTTTCCCTTAACTTGCATTGCATCACCACCGCCACTAGCTAATTCCACTTTGTGATATCTTCCTGGTCATGAGGCCCTCATCGGTCTTGAGGCAATCAGCCTCTAATTCTGCCATGATCTTACCAATTTTACACAAATATTGTCAAGAACTTATCGTGTCATGGTTTTCCACCGGTCACTTGGTGATGGTTCACCTTCCATCGATGTTTTAACCTTGAGATTTTCTGTCTTCACATAGCTGTCATGGCCTTACCACTGGCCACAGGCTGCCACAGTCTTCCTTCGATCAATCAGGGCTGCCATCTACCATTGCATTGATGTTTGCCAGATCTATTTCATGCTATTGATGATCTTCAAATCTGATAGATCCACCAATATTTGCAATAATTTCATCATGTCATGACTAGTCCGTCGTAACTTTGACCATGATCTCCATCGATTCCTTTACCGAACTGTGCAGAACCTGCACCAAACCTTGGAATCCCCTCGATTTACACCCACCATTGGATCGAGAATGCTGAAAAAACATAGGGTTCGATTCTGAATCATCTGAATCCGACTACGATTGCACGATCTACCTTCCGATCAATCTCATCCATTGATCGTCTTGATCACCCTCCGTTGTTTTTTCATTTGACTTGCTGCCACAGTGAGCCTCCGTGGGATGCCTTGTGTGATGCCTCCGTGAGCTCGTCGAGCTCGTCTAGTCGTCCGCCATTGGTGATGATCCGATCATCGCCTCCACGTCTATCATGTTCTGATCTGAGCATCATTAAGCCTTGATGACTCCACCTTGATCAATATTCTCCAACAGTTATCGATCTTTACTTTAGAACAAATCTGAACTTTCTTGTTGTCTTTTTCATCTTGATGCCTCCGCCAAACTCCATCAACTTGACATCTTCTTCTTCATTTAGAGCACTCGAGTCTTGAACGATCACCTTCAGTTTTGATACTATTTGTTGTGACGAAATTAATATGCTTTGATACCAATTGTTGCGTGCATAACCTGGTATACCATACTTACTATGATACTTATAGTTTGAAGATACAAGATCCCCTCCAACGACCTCACGCACGCCATGAGATCGATTACCTTGAGCACACAAGATGAATATTAAAAGATACAAGAAGAAGAATATACAGTTTAACGTGGTTTAACCCAAATTTAACCTACGTCCACGGGGAGAGAATTTGAGAGAGTTTTATTAATAAACTTGATATAAAGAGATCTAACATTTCTCTTGATGACACAAGAGTATTCAGTCTCCCCTTGAATCTGCGCTTAGATTACAAGAGTATATCTTTTCTTTATGCACCTTCACCTTGCTTTTCTCTTTCTTGATTTTTTAGTGCCTTCTTGGCTTTTTAAGACCTTACATTGTTATTCTTCACAACTTATTTCTGCTCTTATGCTCCACCTAAATCCTAGATTACAATCCTTTATTTATAAGATTTTACAATACAACTCCTACTTGGACTATGAGATGATCTAGGCCATTGGATGCTTGAAGTGTTGAAATTTGGAGAGAAAACTTGAGTTTCCCTCTTATTTGGATTTGAGTTTAGTCCCACATTGGATAAGAGATGAGATGTTATGTAGTATATATATCCTAACTCCTCCCATACCTATTGCTATGAGTGTTGGGCCATCGGCCACATCCCTACACGCGTGCATACACGCCAAATCGGGCCGGGCCGGGTTCTGATTCGGGTGGCGCGCACCCACGACTCGCGGATATGAATGCAGTTCAATTAGGGGGGTCTTAGACCTACTACATTTTTTATTTTTATTTAAATTTTATTTTAAAAAAGTTTTGATGAGATTTCCGGGTAGAGTTGGACCCGTTCAAAGAGAATCGGATTTACACGTTATAACCACTCACACAATCACAGATTCTCTCGGACTGCTACAAACCGAAAGATCGAAAGAGGGTTATAAATACCCTATCTCTGCACGCATCTTTTACATGAACCATAAAATCTGTCTGCCCTCTTTCTCTCTCAAATTTTTTTACATATATTATACTAAAAACTGTGTTCTTGCGTTTGAATTTTGGTGCTTTCTCAATACTGTTATTTTCACCTACGGTCAACGAATTTCTATGTGAGCAGAGGCCTAGTTTGTCGTTGTGGGTTGGGTGTTGGTGAACTATCGGGGAAGCTTTTACCGCTGGGAGAGCAAGTCATTCTAAGGTACGGATAAGGGACCGGCCATCTATCTTCTAGATTTCTGCACGACTGTCACCCCAGGCCAACATTTCTTTTCTTTTTAAATCTTTTATATTACTTACATGCTTAGGACAATTATTTAAATTGGTTAAAGATTTATGATTTAAATTGTTGCATTTTAAAAAATTAGAAAATATTGTAATATACCCAACAATCTAGAAGACAGAATTTATTTGATAATTTTGCTGCAATTGATAATTTTCATGCAAGTAGAAAATTGTCCCTGCAAGTAAAATAATTATTTAAAAATCTTAAAAGGGAAAATTTTTTTGCATTCTTAAAGTTTATTTTTTACAAGTTCTTATCTAATTAATTAAAAGATCGTGTTTCAAATTTTCATTTTTCCTTAAAGATTGCATTAAATTATTTCATTATAAAAATTTATTGTAATAGATCTTTCAAAACTATTTAAACCTTATCATAATAAACTGTTGTAAACTCTTATCCTGTTGTAAGATTTCTTAAAATCTGATTTAATTCTAATCTATTTTAATTTCTTACGAAGCAAAATCTATTTGTTCTAACTATTACAAAGCCAAATCCTTCAATATAAGATCTTAGAAAATCTTAATAACTTGCAAATCTATATTAACTAATTATTGCAAGGCCAAATCCTTTTCATTACAAACTTTATTCATTTGTTTTCATTACAACATCTTATTAATTTTCGTTCCAAAAGAAAATCTTTTACATTATAATTTAAATTATTTAAATCTTGTTTTATTTAAATATATATATATTATAAACTCTTATTGCAAGATTTTACATGCATGCATCAGTTAATTAACTGCTTCTTGCAATAAAATTTGCCTAATTAAAATTATTTAATTTTGTGATATTTGTTCTATGGATTATTTTTTCTTGCAAGTCAATTATTAATTAATTCCTGTAAGTTTATTTCTAAAATTTAATTGTAATAACTCTTTAGACATTATTATTGTTATAATTTCGAATTAGGAAAATTAAAAAGACATGTCTATATCTTGTTATATCTTACTTGAATTATTTGGCACATAACTAAAGAAGGACTATACATTTTTTCTACAAACCCTAATTTAAACGTTATCAATAAAAACTAAATTCTGACATTATCAAATAATATTGAAATACAGAATTTAGGCAGCACCATCCCTCACTATGGCCAATCCTGATCATTTTAAGGGTGTCAAACCGGAGAAATTCTCTAGCACATATTTTAAGAGATGGAGAAACCAGTTAAAGTATTGGTTAACCACTTTAGGTCTTATTTCAATCATAGATGACATCATTCCTGTACATTCTCCTAAACCATCGTCTATTGGATCTTCTCCTGTTGAAACTCCTCCTACAACTCCTTCCTCCTACATCTATTTGAAACTTGAGAAAATGGACTATCATTGTCTCCATAGAATTCTTAGTGCACTCTCTTATAGTCTATATGATATTTATTATGCAGAACTATGGACAACACTCGAGAATGAATAGGGCCTCAATGATGCTGGAATCGAAAGATTCACCTCCTCCTCATCCAATAAATTCATGATGATTGATGGTAAACTAATGAATGATCGACTTCATGAATTTTAAGATTATATCTGACACCTTCAATCGAAAGGAAATCAATTCTCCGATGATTATAAAGTGTCTTGTCTTATTGACAAACTCTTTCCTTTCTGGTCAGATTTACTAGAGACCTCTATCACAAGCAAGGTGACCTAACCCTTATTCAATTCCTAAAAGCGATTCACATAGAAGATCAGTATATGGCAAAACTCCAAAACCAAGTCAGAAATGAAAGCTAAAACGAACTTGATGGAGGATAAGCCTAAGCGCAAATTTATGAATCCCAAGGGTAAGAAGTTCAAAATCCTAATCATTTTCATTCTTCTCCCTATGCAAACTCTTCTTCTTTCAAACCTTCTCAATCTTCCTCCTTCAAACCCAAAACCTTTAGCCAAAAGGCTGATGGAAGATTCTACTACGTCTACGGAAGAACAAATCACATGGCACCTCAATATTTTAACTGGAAGAAAGAACCAGTCAAAGCTTAACCAAGAGAAAATGGAGGAAATGGCGGACACAAGGTCAACATGGTGGAACTGAACTCCAACTCCTTTAGGTTACATTCTTCTCTTCCTATTGTCAACTCTATCACCTTCTTCTAGGACTGGTGGTTAGACTCAGGAGCCAATATTCACATCTATACTAATCGATCCTGGTTTAAATCCTATCAGAAACAACGTAGAGGAAGCATGATCCTAGTAGATGACTTTACTAGAGAGATAAAGGAACTGAATGTATTAATCTCAGAATGAACTCGGGAAAAATTCTGACTTTTCAAGGCGTACTGCATGTACCCACACTTTGAAAAAAATCTGCTCAGCGAGTCTTCACTTCTTAGAGCTGGCAATAGGATTGTCAAGGAATCCAATAAGTTTGTAATCTCTAAATCTAATATCTTTATTGGAAAAAGTTTTGTTTATGATGGCCTTTTTCGTCTCAGTGTAATAAATTCTTCTGATAATGAAATTTTTATTCATGTTGCTTTGAACATGGAGTCTTGTGATATCTAGCATGGAAGATTGGGACATGTTAACTTCAATGCTATCAAGAAAATGATTACCTTGAATCTCATTCCTAAATTTACTTTTCACACTTCTTCAAAATGTGAAATCTATATTCAAGATAAGAATATCCAAAAATTATTTTCTTCTATCATAAGGACATCTGAACCTCTTGAACTTATTCATAGTGATATGTGTGACTCGAATAGAGTTCTCACTCGAGGCAGTAGAAGATACTTTGTGACATTCATTGATGACTACTCTAAATTCTGTTACACCTATCTTCTCAAATTCAAGGATAAAGTCCTTGATTAGTTTAAGGTGTACAAAGCCGAAGCTGAGAATCAACATGAAAAGAAGATCAAAATTGTAAGATCTGATCGTGGGGGAGAGTATACCTCAAATGATATAACAGAATTCTTCCAAGAGCACGACATTATTCATGAGGTAACTGCTCCCTATACACCTTAATCCAACGGTGTAGTTGAAAGAAAGAACAGAACACTGATAGACATGGTAAACTGTATGTTACTCAGCTCAGGTGCACCCAAGAATCTTTAGGGTGAAGCTTTCCTTTCTACCTATTTTATACTTAATAAGATTTCCCAAAAAGACTTTGACGTTATTCCCTATGAACATTAAAAGAGAGAACTCCTAACATTCATTTCTTCAAAGTTTGGGGTTGTCTGGCTAAGGTTTCAATACCGAAACCTAAAAAAAGAAAATTGACCCCAAGACTATTGATGCTATTTTCATCGGATATATACTATATAGCAATGTTAACCAATTTCTAGTCGTTAACTCTGAGATCAATGAAATATCCAACACCATTATTGAAGCTAAAATATCTTTCCTTTTAAGTCTAGAATCTTTAGTGATTCTTTTTGTACTACTTCTATCTCTAGTATTCCTTCTTCTAGTTCTGCTCCTGTAACTGATTCTAAATTTAGAAGTAGAAAAAGCATTAGAACTCTTGCATCCTTCGGTGAGGACTTATTCACTATCTTGTGGAAGGTGATCCTACCTCTTTCAAGAAAGAAATGGACTCTTCTGATCTCCTTTCTGGAAAGAAACCTTTGACAGTGAGATTAAGTCCGTAATAGAGAATAACACTTGGATTCTCATTGACCTTCCTCTAGGATGCAAACCTGTAGGTTATAAATGGGTCTTCAAGAAGAAACTCCAACCAGATGGTACTGTCGATAAACATAAAGCCAGATTAGTTGTCAAGAGTTTTACCCAACAAAAGGGTATTGACTCTTTGATGCCTATTTTCCTGTTGCCAGGATCTCTTCATTCAGAATCCTTCTAGCACTTGCATCAATTCATAACTTGTTCATACATCAAATGGATTTGAAAACTGCCTTCCTGAATGGTGATCTCGAGGAAGAGATCTATATGGACCAACCAGAAGGTTTCATTGCCAAGGGACAAGAAAACAAAGTGTGCAAACCGGTGAAGTTCTTGTATGGTTTAAACAAGCATCTAAATAATGGCGTCAAAAGTTTAACAAAGTTATTGCACAATTTGAATTCATTATCCATGAGTATGACAAGTGCATTTATTCAAGAAAACTTGATAATGATTACATCGTTCTTTGTCTTTATGTGGATGATATACTTATCCTTGGAGCTTCTCTTGATGCAATTCAAAGACTAAAGGATTATCTTTCTCAAAATTTTGATATGAAAGATTTAGGTCCTACTGATATGATATTTGAAATGAAAAAAAATTCAAAATCTCTAATGGAATTTCTTTGAGTCTAGCTCATAGCATTGAAAGAATGCTTCATAAATTTTATTTTGACAACTCTAAATCAATTTTTACACCTATGATTCTTCAATTGCTTTGAAGAAGAACACGGGTGAGCTTGTGTCTCACCTGAAATACTCTCAATTATATAGGTTCACTTCTCTATATTTTCTGTTGAAGCTTACAGATTGAAAGATTTTGATGATGGCTAATAAAGTGATACAGATGCATTTGGAGCTCTATCTCAAGTATTTATACAGAGTTCTGGTTGTTCAAACTCATATGAAAAATTTGACTATTTTTGTATATTTTTAGAATTTTTGTTAAAAGCCTTGATCGCACACATAATAGTCATATAGTCGACTTATACCCAACTATAGTCGACTAACCTATCATCTAGTCGACTTGGTCCATTATACAGTCGACTAAGGCCTTCCACAAAAATATTCCTGCTTTCTGTTTGATGTCCGTTTAGCAGTATTAGTCGACTTACCTCTAAACCCTAGTCGACTAACCCATGTTATAGTCAACTAACCATGTTCTGCTTGTCGACTAATTACAGTTTCCAAAAACTTATCATCCGTATCAGTTTTTATATAATCGACTTACTTCCTTTTATAGTCAATTAATATAGGCAAAATTTGTTCTTCTAGTCGACTAACCTCCATACCTTAGTCGACTAACAGCAGTTTCTTACTATTAAACAGTTACTGATTTCTGGTATTTTATCCAACGTTTTAAATTTTCAATTTGAATTGATAACTTCCCTAACTGACTATAGATTTCACGTATAAATAGGGATGTTGTCCTAGGATGAATTCACCAATTCAAAACACAAGTTTTCTGCCCAAAAACTCTGTTCAAAATTCTATTTGTGTGAAAACTTGCTTCCACTTTCTGTTCTTCACACAAGTCCTACTCTATTGTGAAGAATTCTGAAAGTCCACCTATAAGAGTCCTTATCCACAATCACATACAGATTCAAGACTTATAGGATTGATTGTGATCACTCAAAGAGAAGTATTGTACAAAAGCGTCTTCTTGGTGTAGAAGAGAAGTTGTACAAGGTATTATTATCTTCTTGGTATAAGAGGAGTTGTACACATTTAGCAAAGGATGTTTTGTCAAGTGGTGTACAGGTGTTGGTTTTGAGTGTATCCAAATTAGGAAAAGAAAAATCTCAAGCGGATTGCTTGGGGACTGAACGTAGGTCACAAGGACCGAACCAGGATAAAATCTCTTGTCTTTGCGTTTGCGTGTACAGGTGAATTTTTTAGTGTAGGATCTATAAACAAGCAACACAAACACTAGAGGGGGGTGAATAGTATTTATAAATATTTTAAATAAAACTACATGCAGTAGGTAGATTGAGTAGATATACTAATAACTCTAGTAGAGAATACTGGACTGCACTAGAGAGAGTTTTCATATTTTTTAGAGGCACAATTGGCTATTGTCTGACTTACACTGGATATCATGTGTTATGGAAGGTTATAATGATGCCAATTGATTCACTAATTCCAATAGTGTTAAGTCTACTACCAAATATGTATTCATGTTTGGTGGTGCTGTTGTTCCTGAAAATCCTGCAAACAAACAGTAATTGCCAAGAATACCATGGAGTTTGAACTCATTGCTCTGAACACAACTTCTTCTGAAGCTGAATGGTTAAAAGATCTTTTGTCTGAATTCTCTATCGTGCCTAGACGCATACTTTCAATCTCAGCTCATACTGATTCAAGATCTACTATTGATATTCTAAAGTAAGATAATACCAATAAGAAGATGAAACAGACACACTCAAATCAGATTTAAGTCTGTTCAGCACCTATTGGGCAAAGTTGTGCTTCTGAATTTTGTAAGATCCGAGAAGAATATTGCTGACCTATTGACTAAGGGTCTTTCTAGGAGTGTGGTGCTAAACTCATCGAGGGCGATAAGGTTAAGCCCATAGTAGAGTTCACCGACAGCGAGAACCCAACCTACTTGATTGGGAGTTGATACTATGAAAGAGGTTTAATGTGGTAAGAACAAACTGGACTGTTGATACTCGTGTGGAGCATCGACCCGGATATGTTTATATCCTGGATGTAGTACTGTAGCTACTACCCCTTCTCTATAGTGACGATGCTCTTATGATACAACTAGGTAAATTGAGTTTAACTCTTAATAAGTCCAACGCATGTAGTGCGGAGGGTATACCATCCAGTTGTCATACTCATGGAGGATTTACCTATGTGAGAGGAACCATGATGGCGCAGTTGGGGGGCAGGGCTGACCCTAGAAACTCTCATGAGTCGGTTATTGTGAGCATAACCTTTAATACTCAACCCGCTCGCTCTATAGATGGAGACTTACTATGTGTGTATTCTATCAATATCTGATAAAATAGGCTAGTTTGAGGCGTAGTTCATTATGTCTCTCAGATGGCGGTGAATTCACTAAGGAAGGTTCCAGGCATAGTCCACCTGTCCCGAATTTACAGTATGATGTTGCCCGATTTCATTCGTGTTTTACTATTTGATGATTTGTTTGTTATTATTGTCGATTTATTTTATCTTCACTGAAACTCAAGTTTTGAGGGGACTGTTTGAATTTTGAGGGGAAACTTGAATTTCCCTCTTATTTGGCTTTGATTTAGTCCCACATTGGATAGGAGATGGGAGGTTGTGTAGTATATACACTAACTCCTCCCATACCTATTGTTATGAGTGTTGGGCCATGGGCCACATCCACACACGCGCGCACACACGCTGAACCAAACCGGGCTGGGCTGGTTCGGGTTCGAGTGGCTCACGCCCATGACCTGTGGACACGAATGCAGTTCGATTCAGGGGGTTCTTGGAGCTGCTACTTTTTTTATTTAAATTTTATCTTAAAAAATTCTGTTGAGATTTTCGGGTAGAGTTGGACCCGTTCAAAAAGAATCGGATCTGCAAGCTGTAACCACTCGCACGATCACAGATTCTCTCGGGCTGTTACAAACTGAGAGATCGGCAGAGGGCTATAAATACCTTATCTCTGTTCGCATCTTATACATGAAGTAGAAAATCTGTCTGCCCTCTTTCTCCCTCAAATTTCTTACATATATTCTGCTAAAAACTGTGTTCCTACTTTCGAATTTTGGTGCTTTCTCAACACTGTTATTTTCACTTACGGGCAATGAACTTCCATTTGAGCAGAGGCCAAGCTCATCATCCTGGGCTAGGTGCTAGTGAATTACCGGGGAGCTTTTAATGCTGGGAAAGAGGTCATTCTAAGATCCGAACGAGGGACTGGCCATTTATCTTTTAGGGCAGTGCTTCTACACGATTGTCACCCTAGAACAATCTTTTCTTTTTAATTTTTTTATATTACTTGCATGCTTAGGACAATTATTTAAATTGGTTAAAATTTTATGATTTAAATTGTTGTATTTTTTAAAAAAAAGAAAAATATTGACATATACCTAACATGAAAAATCTTGATCAATCCTATTAGGAGTTGATCTTCTTGGTTTAAAAGGATTCTAGAACCTTTAATATTTAGAAACAAATCTTCTTTGAATAGGAATTGAATCCTATTCATATTCCTCCTGAAAACGAAACTCGCAATCACCTAGAAAGGAAACTTTTTCACTTTGATTTGTTTCTTCTACTTCAAGCTATCTTCTCCAACTCAATTGAATTTCTTGGACCATCATCTCCTTTTGAAAAATAAGACAAAATCCTAACACTCTTCATCACAAAAATCAATGGTAGCTGGACTCAGCGCTGAAGCAGCAGCTCACTACAATGCAAGGCTCATTCCTTATGTCATCCTCTCCTGCGTTATGGCTGTAATGGGAGGAGTCATCTACGGTTATGATATTAGCATCGGCGGTAAATTTCTATTTTTCTCCTTAATTTTAATTAAATCTTGTTTTTAGTCATGTCGATTTAAGAGTTGAGTTAAGTTACTATCGATAGTAATCTAGGTTACAAATACTATCACTCAAAATTTAAAAATGAGCAATGTTACGCCCTACTTCCCAAATTACGCTGGAGTGGAGATGCGATGAGAGTTGGCGAGCATATACGAAAGGAAAATACCTCACGTATATGCGCGAAGCCCTAAATAACCCAGAACAAGCTATAAATCTATACTATAATGAATCAACGATCACTGCAATATTACATATAAGTATCCATGCATGATATCATATAAATAAAGAACTGAAATAAAAACTGAATCTGATATATATCGAGAATCAGGAAATAATAGGAAGACAAGAAAGATAAGAATACCAGAACTAAAAGAGAGAAACTCCAGCTCCTCGCGAAGTGTACGAGCTCAACGAACACCTGAACATGAACATAATTCAAATCCAGAGTCGTCAGAAGCGACCTAATGAGTGTGTGTGCAAAGGGAAAGGTGCTCATGCATAAAAACAATGTAAGCAATAATAACATGATAAATTGAAATAAAAAATAGCAGAATAATCAATATTAAGAATAAAGGTATGAACGATATACAACTGATATCATGATAAAAGGAAACAACTAATATCAAGATGTGTAACCTAGCATATGTCATTAGTCTGCTATACAATCTGGTCATGTGTACAATCATATGTTTATCGTAGTTTATATATATGTACAGTCAGGTGATTACGGTTAGTCAAAATACACTATAAACAATTCTTTATTATTTATTATGTCAGCGAACACCAATTGCCACCTGTAATAGACACATCCCATACTACGCCTACTACATGTGTCAATCAGGGTCCTAAGTTATTGAAACTGATTGGTTGGAGACATTGTCATACTTTAGGTGGGTGCCGTACATACCCGGGACCATGGCCCAAATGCCTGGCACTGAACCAGGCCCTACCGCCAGGTAATCAGTAACAGTAACAGTACTCATAGTATTATTGTGAAACAATACTCACAGTAGCACTGTGGAATAATAAACAGATGGGACGTCAGTCATCCCCCGAAACCCTACAGTGGAACCATATCTCGGCTGCGCAACCTGTATCCTAAGTTCACCTAAAATATAGACGCTGCCTCCTCCATTAATTTTTTAAATCCCAGTGTAAGTTGTCCATTTACAATATTATTTAATTCAGTCATAACAATCAATTCCATGTCACTGTTTTCCATTGATTTGCAAAGGGGGAAAACTTACAAAAAAAAGAGTTGAGGAGCTAAATTACAAGTATTCTTAAAAAGATTACAAGTAGATCTCCTCAGAGATTCTGAAGAAGTGTGCCGATAGGAGTCTGGTCAGCGCGCGACCACTTTGTCCCTTAGACGATGCGAGCGATGAGATTCCCTTCTCGTCTGGTTTGGGGAATCAGAGAACAGTGTTGGCCCAAAGGCCTTCCACTCTAGTTTTGATGATGATTAACTCATGTAGTTATGTGTACTAATAATCTTGTGTTATTTAGTTTTAGATCATTAATCAAGTTATTAGTTGGTGATTAGCTTCAACAAGATGATTTGAAAGCTTTCACATGTTGATTCAAGAGCCCGAGCGTCAAAGATCATATATAGCACTTGCTCGGTGGATCAAAGAGTTTTGGATCGAGTCGGCTTGGAGATTGCGCTCTGCAAGAAGACATCGGTACCTAGTTTAGTTTTGTGTTTAGATACAAATTGTAAAGATTAGAATAGTATGATATGCTCAAGTTCACAACACACATGTTTCATGTTTTGAATATTGGTTTTTCCGTTTTTAGTTTAACCGATCTTGATTTCATGAATAGATAGATCAAAACAAGTTTTACATGGTTTTATGTATAGTAGATTCATTCTATATACATGCATGCTTAACTTCCT
Organism: Agave tequilana; assembly: GCA_038442645.1. Lineage (NCBI taxonomy): Eukaryota > Viridiplantae > Streptophyta > Magnoliopsida > Asparagales > Asparagaceae > Agave > Agave tequilana. Next base: position 82,925 of record JAVJIF010013004.1, on the reverse strand, counting down.
AGACAAACTTAGTTTTGACTCACTTATTCATGTGTTTTATGTTTTGGTATTTTTAACAAAACATATTTTGGAATTAAAGTCAAAAACATGGATATATATATATATATGTTTCATGCATATTGGTTTTCTACCCATATGCATCATGCCTAAATGTTGTTTAATATCATGTTTTTGTATTTGGATGAGTTTTGGACAAAATGTATTTTCTATTCAAAAATCCAAGTTTTAGAAAATACAAGTTTTGGATTTTGGTAAAAATGATAAGACACAAAAATGTTTCAAAATATTTGTTATTTGTGATGAAATTTTTATCACAAGTTTATATTTCAAAATAAAATGATAAAACTATTTTTGTGTATTTTTAGAAGATTTATGAGAATTTTTAGGATTAAAAATTACTTGTTTTTCTGATCAGAACTGCTGCTGCCAGGCAAGGTCGGTCGACCGGACCAAGAAGCCGGTCGACCGCAGCGGTCGACCGACGTGCACAGATACGTGCACGCTGGCTGCCCCTTTAGCCGGTCGACCGCACGGTCGACCGACTGAGAGCAGGTTGCTCTCTGTTTGTGCACGGTCGACCGAGCGGTCGACCGGCCAGAGAGCTGTTGCTCTCTGGCTCTGGGACGGTCGACCGCCCGGTCGACTGGTAGCTGCCAGCGGTCAAATATGACCGTTGGACGGTCGACCGACCGGTCGACCGGTGGTTCATTTTTGGCAATTTCTGCTGCCAACGGTTATAATTTTCTGGGGGCTATAAATACCCCATTAAAGGCCAGTTTTCTCTAAGATGTTTTGTGCGAATTTTTCCGGACTCTCTAGTGTTTTCACAGCAATCAAAAGAAGTTTTTGGGCTTTAAATTGAACAATCTATTTGGTGTTTTTGCTAGGGTTTGGAAAATCAAGAAAGGGTTTTTGGGAAAAGATTTTGATTCAACTTCTTTATCTTGGTTTCTAGTTTTTCCCAAAGATTTGCTTTGAGTTTTTGATTGCCATTCCTTTGGTTTTCTCCACACTTGAGCTACATCTACTATCTCATTCTATAGGATCTTTGTGTGGGAAAGAAATTGTTTGTGGTTGTTGTTTAGACCACCAAGTTGTAAACCCAATCTTTGCTTGGCTTTGTGCCTTTCCCTCATTGTGTTGAGGAGGTTGTGCATTTGGGTTGTATCCCTCAAGTGGTGAGGTGATCCTTGTGTTGCTTTGTGCTAATCCCTCAAGTTGTGAGGTGATTTTTTGTTGGCTTGGAGTTGTGCCTCAAGGAGGAGGTTGTGTTTGTAAGGAGAGGAGTTGGGTACTCCTTGTAATTGTTATTGCCCCAAATCCTCGGTGGAGGTTCCCTTTGTGGGAGTCCTTTGTGGACAAGCTAGTGGACTTAAAATCCTTCTGTGTGAAGGTGGGGATGTAGAGCTGGGAGCTCGAACCTCGAAACATATCTTGTTGTTTGCGCTTGATCCCTTGGCTCTTACTCTCTCTCTCTCTCTCTCTCTCTTTACTTTGTGCCTTGCATCAATTCATATTGTTCATTCATAATTATTTGCTAGGCTTGTTTGAGTGTGCATCTCTTGTTAATTGCAATTAGTTTTTAAATTTCGCATTAAGTTCATTTGATTAGCATTATCACCTATTCACCCCCCTCTAGGTGATTTTTTTCAATTGGTATCAGAGCCTACGCTCCTAATATTAGGTTTAACCACCTAGGAGTGAGATCTTGGTTTGCTAATCTTCATTTGTATTTTTCATTTTGCACACATATAGTTGCACTCATGGATAGCCCTCCTTTGTTTGATTTTTCTAAACATGATATTTGGAAGGCCAAGATGAGTAGTCACTTAAAAAGCCTAGGACATCTAGTTTATCAAGCCACTATTATAGAATCCTTCCCAAATGCTAGCAAGCATAGAAAGGCCAATGCACTAGCACTTAAGACACTTGGAGCATCTCTTAATGAAGATCTTTTACATGTATTTGATCATTATGATTCAACTTTTGCAGTTTGGAGCTTATTGACTTCTCCCGAGCTACCAAGGATTATCAACAAGTTGAGGAGATCTAGGAGAGGCAAGTCCGACGAGCATTGCCTCATGGTCCAAGGAAAAGACTCCCTTGAGGTACAATCGGATTCTCAACTAGATGATAGCTCTAGTTCCTATTGCCATGGTTGTTTTGAAGTTCAAACATTGAATATGGAACTTGCTCAAAAGCTTGAATTTTTTTTGAAAAAACATGATTTATTGAAAAAGAACAATTTTGATTTAAAAGAAGAAATGAAGGATTTGTGCTCAACTTTTGAATCGGTTTTGCAAGAGAAGGAAGAGATTACTAGTGAACGTGACTTACTAAGATCTCAACTAGACCTTGCCCTAAAAGAGATTGATGTTTTGAAAAGCAAAAATGATTGTGATGATGTTGTGAAAAACAATGAGGTTTTATCTTCAAAATTGGATTTTGTTTTAAAAGATAACCTTGTTTTGAAAAATGAAATTGATTTCATTACAAAAGAATTGGATTTAGTTTTAAAGAAAAATGAATCTTTGAAAATTGATATTGATTCTCATGTGTGCCATGCTAGTGTAGCTTCTGTAGGTCCCCGAGATATTGATAAATGCGGAACTATCTCTGTTGGCAACAATGATCTAAAATACACAAGTCAACATAACACTAAAACAAGAACGATTAATCGTTAATCAAAGAAGTAACTTGCAAAAAGGAAATCAAATCTCAGAAAATGCACAAACGCAAATAAGAGAGATTTATCCTGGTTCGGTCCTTGTGACCTACATCCAGTCCCCAAGCCACCAGCTTGAGATTTTCCTTTAACCTTGATTTTGCCACCCAAAATCAATACACCATGTACACCACTTGACAAATCCCCTTCGCCAAATGTATACACCTTCTCTTCCACCAAGAGAACACCTTCTCTTCCACCAAGAGAATACCTTCACCTTGTACAACTGCCTCTACAATCAAGAAGCCTCCTGTGTACAATGATTTGCTTTGAGAATTACAATACTTTTCCTATAGCCTTGGTACTGAATGTGTATGTGGACAAGGTTCAGTATAGGAAACAAGAACTTCAGAGAATCTTCACAATGGAAATGTCTTTTGGTGAAGAACTGAAGTTTGAAAAACAGTTTTCAGGTTTTTCAGATTTTGGCTTTGGAAAACTGATAAAAAACACTTGGTAATTGGCCTTTAGTATAACTTCCCTATTTATAGCTGAAGACTAGAGTTAGTTAGAGAATTATTGGAGCAATTTGAATCAAAGAAACGTTGAGATTCGTTGCAAAAAAGACCAGATAACGAAAATTGTCCAACAGTCAGAAACTGTCTATAGTCGACTAGGGTTCTGAGTTAGTCGACTAGACTAGGCAAAATTTCAACTATTAGTCGACTATATTTAGCTATTAGTCGACTAGGTAGGTGGACGTTGGATGAACAGTTTTCTGGTTAACTACCTCAAGTCGACTGCAACTGCTTTATAGTCGACTGGGTCAAGTATTAGTCGACTAAAGACCAAGGGTTAGTCGACTAGAAATAGATATTAGTCGACTATAGTGACTGTTAGGTCGACTAATTAACAAACAGAGAGTTGGTCTGATTCTGACACAGGACTTAGTCGACTAATGGTTTGGGTCAAGTCGATTAGGCATGTTATTAGTCGACTTGGAAAATGTATAAGTCGACTAATGACATTGAAATGAGTGTGTTGTGTCAAGGCTTTTACATTCTATATCACAATTACAACCCACACTCTATCAACTCTCTTTAGAGCATCTTGATCATGTAGGACTCTTGATTCTTCATGTGTTAGAGCTCCACATGTCATGCGTCACAAACGTCTTCATCGAAACAGGTTCCAACATTCTCCCCCTTTTTGATGACGACGCTTTGTGTGTGCACAAGTGCTCCCCCTGCAGAAAATATGTTAACTTTTCCTCCCCCTGCAAAAATTGGGTTATAACAAATATGTAAAGGCTTTGTTCTCCCCCTGCAACAAATATATTAGTATAAATATACATATAATTGTTTTTTTATCAATTTTTATATGGTACCTGCAAGATAAACATTAGATGGTACCAAACATAAAAGATCATATCTAACCTTTAGGACTCCAAATCCATTTAGAATTTAGTTTCCACCTGTTAATATACACATAGTTGCAAGAATCACATATATCATGAATGTATGATGCAATATATGTATTTTTATCATGAAAACTTAAATTTTTAGGAATCCATATAAACTTACTTTTCTTAGACTTTCTTTTTACAAAAGAACTATATGGATTACTATAACATGAAGATTTGCCAATAAATCCAATACCATGATTATCATGTGACAATTTCTGAAAAGATAATAAAGCATTCAAATTTTCTTTTCCTTTATTAAACTTAGTCACATTTTGCAAAAGATCTTCATATTTATTTTTGAAAACTAACATGTCTTTATCCAATATAGAAATCCTTTCATTCAAAGACTTAGTTTTCTTTTTCAGAAAAATGTTCTCTTTTATAAATTTCTCATTTTTAATTTTCAAAGATGATATGACTTTTTCAAACTCATCTTGTTGTTGAGAATTTATAGATGAACATTGTAATGCATAACATGAATTTTCCTTTAAAAGTTTCTCATTTTCTTTTGACAAAACTTTGTTTTTTAGTTTTTCATTTTTCAGATCAAGAAATAATTCATGGAAAGCATCAGAGAGTTCAGAATATGATACCTCATCATCTTCAAGTGCCATGTAACATAGGTTGACACGTTCAGTGGATTCTTCTTCATCAGATGAAGATGAATCACTGTATTCTGATGATGCTTCGTAGTTCTTCTTCTTTCTGAACTTCTTACTCTTGTACTTATCTTTCTTCTTAAGCAAAGGACAATCCATCTTCATATGACCTGGTTTATCACAATTAAAGCATTTGAATTTACCTTACTTTAGAAATTTCCTGAATTTCTTTGAGAGCATTGCCATCTCCTCTTCGTCATCATTGTCCGTGTCGGAAGATGCATGGAAGGCGAGTTCTTTCTTCTTTGAACGGTGTTGTCGTTCGTCCTTCTTCCCTTCTTCTAACTGCACTTCATATGCCATTAGATTACCGATTAGGTTTTCTAATGTCATAGTTGAGAGATCATTCGCCTCTTCAATGGCGGTTGTCTTTTTCTCCCATTCTGGTGTGAGTGCACGAAGGATCTTTCAAACTCTTTCAACTTGGGTGTAGTTCTTTCCAAGGGATGCTAATGTATTGGTGATGTCGGTGAATCTTGTAACCATCTCGGATATGGTTTCATTCTCCTCCATTTTGAATAACTCAAACCTGTGGACAAGAACAGATATTTTAGATTCCTTAACTTTATTAGTGCCTTCGTGTGTTACCTGAAGAGTATGCCATATTTGATGTGCAGAAGTTGCTGTTGAAACACGGTTGAACTCTTCTTTGGTTAGGGCACAGAATAGAGCATTCATCGCTTTGGCGTCAAGGTTCGCGTTCTTCTTTTGATCTTCACTCCAAGCGTTGTAGTTGGTTGTGGGCTTGGTGTACGATGCTTCTACGATGTTCCAAAGGTCGTAGTTGAGTAACTGCAAGTATATCTTCATTCTACACTTCCAGTAGTTGTAGTTGGTTCCGTCAAATAGCGGTGGACGCTGTGTAGAATGTCCTTCTTTGAATTGGGATGATGAGAACTCCGTTGCCATCCTTGTTGTTGACTTGTACCTGCTCTGATACCAAATGTAGGTCCCCGAGATATTGATAAATGCGGAACTATCTCTGTTGGCAACAATGATCTAAAATACACAAGTCAACATAACACTAAAACAAGAAGGATTAATCGTTAATCAAAGAAGTAACTTGCAAAAAGGAAATCAAATCTCAGAAAATGCACAAACGCAAACAAGAGAGATTTATCCTGGTTCGGTCCTTGTGACCTACATCCAGTCCCCAAGCCACCCGCTTGAGATTTTCCTTTAACCTTGATTTTGCCACCCAAAATCAATACACCATGTACACCACTTGACAAATCCCCTTCGCCAAATGTATACACCTTCTCTTCCACCAAGAGAACACCTTCTTTTCCACCAAGAGAAATCCTTCACCTTGTACAACTACCTCTACAACCAAGAAGCCTCCTGTGTACAATGATTTGCTTTGAGAATTACAATACTTTTCCTATAGCCTTGGTACTGAATGTGTATGTGGACAAGGTTCAGTATAGGAAACAAGAACTTCAGAGAATCTTCACAATGGAAATGTCTTTTGGTGAAGAACTGAAGTTTGGAAAACAGTTTTCAGGTTTTTCAGATTTTGGCTTTGGAAAACTGATAAAAAACACTTGGTAATTGGCCTTTAGTATAACTTTCCTATTTATAGCTGAAGACTAGGGTTAGTTAGGGAGTTATTGGAGCAATTTGAATCAAAGAAACGTTGAGATTCGTTGCAAAAAAGACCAGATAACGAAAACTGTCCAACAGTCAGAAACTGTCTATAGTCGACTAGGGTTCTGAGTTAATCGACTAGACTAGGCAAAATTTCAACTATTAGTCGACTAGATTTAGCTATTAGTCGACTAGGTAGGTGGACGTTGGATGAACAGTTTTCTGGTTAACTACCTCAAGTCGACTGCAACTGCTTTATAGTCGACTGGGTCAAATATTAGTCGACTAGAGACCAAGGGTTAGTCGACTAGAAATAGATATTAGTCGACCATAGTGACTGTTAGGTCGACTAATTAACAAACAGAGAGTTGGTCTGATTCTGACACAGGACTTAGTCGACTAATGGTTTGGGTCAAGTCGACTAGGCATGTTATTAGTCGACTTGGAAAATGTATAAGTCGACTAATGACATTGAAATGAGTGTGTTGTGTCAAGGCTTTTACATTCTATATCACAATTACAACCCACACTCTATCAACTCTCTTTAGAGCATCTTGATCATGTAGGACTCTTGATTCTTCATGTGTTAGAGCTCCACATGTCATGCGTCACAAACGTCTTCATCGAAACAGGTTCCAACAGCTCTTCATCTAGCACACCTATTGCATGCTCCACTTTATCTTCAACTATTGAAAATGATATAAATATTTTGAAGAAAAGTGTAGATTGTTTGGGCTCCACTTTGAGCCAATGTACTTTAAATCATATACGCTTGGAAACCTTGATTCGTAAGAAACAAGTTCCATCCTTGCATGCACACCCATCACGGCATACACATGCTCATCACGATCACAAACTTCACACTATGTATGCCCATGTGTACACGTGTACACATTGTGGTCGAAAAGGCCACCTTGCTAGATTTTGCTATGATCGTTTACATGTTGAAAATTTAGCAAATAATCTTGTTTGGGTTAGGAAAGATACTAACCCCTATGGACCCAAAAGAAAATGGGTACCAAAGACCACCCCTCATGTATTTGATGTAGGTGTGGGCTCTCGCATCACGTGAGAGTAGCGGTGCCTTGAAGTGGATGCGTTCCGTGCTTAAAGAAAACAATTTGGATGCATCACTTTCAAGGGGAGTTTGGTGGAGAGGACCACCATTGGTTTGGAGAACTAGAGAGGTGCCTTCATCGGTTTTGGTATCAATCTCTAATTCCCGTTTATATTTGCATCATTGATTTATAGCATGTCATGTTTTAAAGCTCATTATGATTATGCCATGTGATTTAGACTAGTGATATACATGTTTAGTTACTTGAGACACCCATGGACCTATCTTTGTGTTCTCACTTTATTTTTAAACTAATATGTATGTCCTAGATCTAATGCATGTGCATGTACATAATGATCATATGTGTGTTTATGATTTTTATTTTGTTTTGATGTTTATAGTTTATTATGTTAAATGCCATGATTCTTAGATCATTGACATGCATGTATAACTTTTAAGATCACCCATGTTTATATGGAACCATATGTTGTGTTCTCACCATTTGTTTAGCTATTATGCACATCATAGCTCTAATAGCATGTGGATTTACATAATGATCATGTTTATGATTTTCATGTTGATTTATATCCCGTTTTGTGCTTCATGATTTGATTACTTGTTTAGATGTTAGCTTTCATTAAAACTAGGATATATACTTGTACATATAGTGGGCCACAAATAGATCATTATATGTTTGTGATTTAACGCTTATTTGTACCCAATAGATGTGCTAGTACAGTCTAGTTTTGATGATTCATGCATTCTAAATTGTATTCCCTATTTTGGACATGTTTTATGATCATGTGTTTTCGCTTCATGTATATGTTTATTTTGCCAAACTTTAAGATATACATGTATACCCCTTGAGTCATTTGCTTATCATGCAAATCTTTATTATGGACTCAAATTGTGTTTAGGGATATGTATGTATACTTTTTGTGTTGTCAAAACATACATATGCCTTGAAGTATAAATTAGTTTTATTGAAAATTTTAGATTTTCATGTTTCATGTTTTAAGGAATATCTTAATTGTGCTTAATTGAATATTTTCATGTTGATATGTGTCACATAACACTTGTTCACTCATTTTATTAGTTTTCTCATGATTTTATTTTCATGAGTATGATACATGCTTTATGGATTTTGAGTGTTTAGTGATCATGTGAATTACATGTGTTTCATGAAAAACAATTTGTTTTATTCCTTACTTGAAGGATTTCGTACTAGTTAACAAGATTTCCCATTTAATTAGTTCGTATTCTTCTTATGGTAGAGATTTTCAAACGTACTCTATTTTCAAACCTATTTTTGAAAACCCCTACCTTCTAAGGGTGGTTGGATGGGAGATCATGCTCATGTATGCCTTTTAGTGAAAAACATTTTAAACTTGAACATGATTGGGTGGTAGGTAATATGAGATATACACTTGATATTATTGTTGTTTCAATTGGTATCATTAGATTCTTTCAATTGGTATCAATATTGACATTTTTGTAAACTCATATATTTTCTGTATATGTATGCTTGCACTTCAAAGAATATCAATTTCAATTGGTATCTAATTTTCATATATATATATATATATATATATATATATATATATATATATATATATATATATATATATATATATATATGTTTTCATTTGTGCTTATTATATTCATATATCTTAGAGCACAAATTTTGATCATGGTAAAGCTTGTTTTATAATGACTATTTTGTTTCAATTGACTAGTTTTCAATTGATATCCATATACAAGCTTTGCATGTTTTTTATTTGGTAATTCATAAAGAGGGAGAAACCTTGTATTTCATCTTTCAATTGGTATTTGATTTTCACTCCCATACTTTATGATTGAAAATTTCAATTTGGTATCATATGTTCAAAATGAAAAATATTTACAATTGGTATCAAAATCCTTGTTTAGAAATTCAAAATTTGTTATGTTTAATTTCAATTGGTATTAAGATTGTTTTCTTAAAATTGGTATCAATGTGTTCATGTTTCCTTTCAATTGGTATCAAGATGCTCTACTTTGACAAATTTTTTTAATTGATATCTTAATTGATTGTCACCCCTTATTTACATAATTTGTGTTTTAGACAAAAAGGGGAGAACATTGTTTTATTGCTTTTAAACCCCTTAGTTGATTCTTTGTTTCGAACAAAAAGGGGGAGAAGAATTTATTGATTTGTTTTTACTTGGACCCCTTTATCGATGATTGAAAAAAATGGGGAGAAGTATTTGAGTTTATATGCATGTCTTATAAGCATGTTTTGTTTCAATTGGTATCTAGAGCATGTTTTTGTTTTGTTTATTAATTTGTTGTTTAATTGTTTAATTAGTATCAAGAGCATTATTTAAGAACATGTTTTAATTGGTATCTAGTGTTGGCCCGGAGGCCTTCCTCTCTAGTTTTGATGATGATTAACTCATGTAGTTATGTTTACTAATAATCTTGTGATTTTAGTTTCAGATCATGTAACAAGATATTAGTTGGTGATTGCTTCAAAAAGAGGAGTTTGGAAGCTTTCACTTGGTGATTCCCGTGCCCGAGCATCAAGATCATACCTTTGCACTCGGTGGATCACGTTTGGGATCGAGTCGGCTTGAAGATGGAAGATCATTAAGAAGACTTAGGTATCCTAGTTTAGTTTAGTGTGTTTTAGATCCATGTGTAAAGATAAGAATAGTTGATATGCTCAAGTGCACAACACACACGTTTTATGGTTTTTCGATTTTTAGTTTAACCGATATTTGTTTTCATGAATATATTGTTCAAAACAAGTTTAATTGGTTTATGTATAGTAGATTCATTTTATACATGCATGCTTAACTTTTAAACAAACTTATTTTGACTTTCCTATTCATGTATTGAAAAATACAAGTTTGATAAAATACATGTTTTGATTTTTGGTAAAAATGTTAAACACAAAATAGTTTCATATGCTTAATATTTGAGTTGAAATTTTTATCACATGTTTATATATCAATGCAAAATGAGAAAACTATTTTTGGGTATTTTTACAAAAGATAAAAGAATTTTTAAAGTATTTTTTAACATGTTTTTCTGACCCAGTTTCTGACCCCGAACTGGCTGACAGGCCAGGTCGGCCGACCGCACGGTCGACCGCACCAAGGGCCAGTCGACCGACGTGCACAGAGCTGTGCACGTCTGGCAGCACAGTGGGCCGGCCGACCGACCGGTCGACCGGACCAGAGAGCTTTGCTCTCTGTATCTGGGCGGTCGGCCGAGCGGTCGACCGGATGCCCAACGGTCATATTTCTGACCGTTGGCGTCGGCCGGGCGGTCGACTGCCAGCCTGTCAGGCTGCCAGATCAGCCTAACGGCTAGTTTTCTGTTTGGCCTATAAATACCCCATTCCTTTGGGATTTTGGCCAAGATTTTTACAAGAAAAAAATTCCTGTTTCCCCAGTGTTTTAAACAAGTTTTTAAAAGTGTTTAAGAGCTTAAAGATTTCATCTTTATTGTTTTTCAAGGGTTTGAAAAATTCAAAGAAAAATAGGTTTTTGGGATATTGCTTTAGATCTTCATTTCTATCATATTGCAAGTGTTTTCCCAAGGATTTTTCTTTGTTATTTGATTTCCAAAACACCTTGATTTCCACTTGAGCTTATCATTCTATCCTAATCTATTAGGATCTTTGTTTTGTAGAAAAGAGATTGTTTGAGGTTGTTGTAGCCTCCAAGTTGTACACCCTTACTTTTGTTGTATCCCTCTTTGGTAGAGGTTGATCGGGTGATTGGTTTGCTCCCTCTTTGGTAGAGGTTGAGTTGGTTGGTTTGCTCCCTCTAGTGAGAGGTGGAGTTTGGTTTGTAAACCCTCTTCGGTAGAGGTGTTGGTTGTTAATTGGCTACGGGCCTACCCCTCGGTTGTAAGGCGGTGTTTGAGAGAGGAGTTCGGTACTCCCTTTGTTGTAACAAATCCTCCTCAGTGGAGGTTCTCTCGGTGGGAGATAGTGGATTAGAAATCCTTCTCGGTGAAGGCGGGGATGTAGAGCTAGGGGCTCGAACCTCGAAACATATATTTGTGTTTGCCTTTGATCCATTATCTCTATACTCTCTCTTTACTTGTGTTGTGCATAGCATCATTCATAGCATCATATCTATTTGCTTGTGTTTGAGCATTGATTCATATTGTCATATCTTTATATGCTTGGATTGCTTGTGTGTGTACCTCACTTGTACTTAACCACAAGAGCTTCATATAGCACCTCAACCTATATCTAGGGGAATCAAGAGGAGTTAGTCCAGAGCCCTTCACGGGGAATTCGGCTACACTTGTTGGTTGTATTAAATGTGTTGCAAAATTTGTTTAAGCTTCCGCATTTAGCGCATTTAGTTTCTAGATTAGCATTTACACCTATTCACCCCCCTCTAGGTGTTTTTTCAATTGGTATCAGAGCCTACGCTCCTAATACTTTAGGCTTAACATCCTAGGAGTGAGATCCTTTGTTTGCTAATCTTCATTTGCATTTGCTTGTTTGCACACATATAGTTTGGTCCCATGGCCTTCATGACCCCACCTATATTTGACCCTTCCAACATTCTTGTTTGGAAGACTAGGATGTCCATATACCTTCAAACCCTAGGATATAAGGTTCACCTTGCCATTACCAAGGAATCCTACCTTAGTGATAGCAAGCATATAGGGGCAAATGCACAAGCCCTAGAGGCCATTAGAAGCACATTAAATAAAGAATATCTTTTACTTGCTTCTAACTTTGATTCCGCATTTGCAGTGTGGAACATGTTGACAACCACCACCACCTCCAAGCTTCAATTGCCAATCCAACCGGAGGAATCTAGTGGAGAATCCGACTCACATTGCTACATGATCCAAGGGAATGACTCCCTTGAGGTACAATCGGAATCTCAACTAGATAGTGTTGATAATGCTAGTTCTTCTTGTGATGATTATGATGCCCATGCCTTAAATGAAGAACTTTCCATTGTTTGCGAAAAATTAATAAAAAAATATAAAGTTTTGAAAAAGAAAAGTCTAGGAATTGAAAAAGAAAATATAAGTTTGCATTCTAGACTTAACAATGTTTTGCAAGAGAAGGTTGAGGTCTATAATGAAAGGGATTCATTGAGATCTCAACTAGACCTTGTTCTAAAAGAAAATAAATTTTTAAAATCTAAAAATGATTGTGAAACACTTTTGAAGGAAAATGATGTTTTGTCCTCAAAAGTTGAAGTTGTTTTAAAAGAAAATGATTCTTTGAAAAGAGAAATTGATTTTATTTCAAAAGAATTAGAAATTTGTTTAAAGAAAAATAAATCTTTAAAAAATGATATTGTCTCTCATGTTTGCCATGCTAGGGTAGTTTCACCTAGATCACCCTTGCATGCTCCACTTCTTCTATAATAAAAATGATATATCTTTACTTAAGAAGAGTGTAGATTGTTTGGGCTCCACTTTGAGCCAATGTGTTGTGGGTCATACACGTTTGGAATCTTTGTTTCGAAAGAAACAAGTTCCATCTTTTCATGCACACCCCTCACGGCATACACATGCTCCTCACGGATACCATCACACGTTGTATGCTCATGTGTACACTTGTACACATTGTGGACGTAAGGGCCACCTTGCTAAATTTTGTTTTGATCGTATACATGATTGTAATTTAGCAAATAATTTTGTTTGGGTTAGAGAAGGGACTAACCCCCATGGACCCAATAAGATATGGGTACCAAAGACCACCCCTCTTATTTATGATGTAGGTGTGGGCTCTCACATGACGTGAGAGTAGCGGTACCTTGGAGTGGATGCGTTCTGAGCTTCATGGAAATCATTTAGATGCATCACTTTCAAGGGATGTTTGGTGGGAGGACCACCTTGGTTTGGAGACTTGGAGAGGTGCCTTCATCGGTTTTAGTATCGATCTCTAACTTCTATTTATTTACATGCTTTCATATCATTTGTTTTATAGCATGTTTCAATGTTTATAGATTATTATGAAAATGGCATGATTATCAGACCCTTGACATGCATGTATAGCCTTTGAGACACCCATGTTTAATATGGACTATTATTTTGTGTTCTCACTATTGTTTAGCTATCATGTTTATCATAGCTCTAATAACATGTGAATTTGCATAATAATCATGTTTTTATTTATCATGATGATTTTTGTCTTATTTTATGCTTCATGCTTTGAATATATGTTTAAATGTTAGTTTTCATTAAGACTAGGTATATACTTGTGCATATAGTGGGCCACAAATAAATCTATATATGTTTGGGCGTGAATGCTTATTTGAACCCATTAGATGTGCTAGTATAGTCTAGTTTTGATGATCCATGCATTTTAAACTTGTATTCCTATTTTTGGATTTGTTTTATGTGTATGAGTTTTCATTTGTATATGTCTATTTTGCCAAACTTTAAGATATACATGTATACCCCTTGAGTCATTTGCTTTTCCTGCAAATCTATACATATGGACTCAATTGTGTTTAGGGATATGTATGTATATTTTTTGTGTTGACAAATCATACATATACCTTGAAATGAAATTTGTTTTAAATTTAGTTTTATATGTGTTTATGTTTAACTTCATGTATATGTCCATTTTATCCAAATCATTGTTTATACATATACATCCTTTTGAGCCACGTGCCTTCATGCATATATTTTTGTGGACTCGTTGTGTTTGGATATGTATGTATACTTTAGTTTGTATAGGATATACATATACCTTGAAGATTAAATAGTTTTGATAATTTTCATGTTTTCATGTTTCAAGGAATATTGAGCTTATTGACCATCTTTCATGATTATGATCTTCACATTGTATTTGTACACTCACATTTATTGTTTACTCATGTGTTTGTTTTCATGAGTCATATTTATGCTTAATTGATTATGAGTGTTGACTATTTTGTGAATTTCATGTTTATGAAAAATAATTTTGTTTTATTCCTTACTTGAAGGATTTCATACTAGTTTACAAATTTTTCATATAACTAGTTGCGATATTCTTCATTTGGTAGAGTTTTTCAAATATACTATATTTTCAAATCTAATTTTTGAAAACTCCTACCATCCACGGGCGGATGGATGGGAGATCATGCTCATGTATGCTTTATAGTGAAAATCATTTTAACTTGAACATGATTGGGAGAATAGGTTATATGAGTTATACTTTGACATTATTATTGTTTCAATTGGTATCATTGAATTCTTTCAATTGGTATCAATTTTGATCTTTCTTGTATACTCATATATGTTTGTATGTATGTATGCTTTCAATTTCAATAGTATCAATTTCGATTGGTATTAAATTTTTCATACATATATATTTTGTTTATGCTAAAGCTTGAACTTCAACTTTATTTCAATTGATTCAATTTTCAATTGGTTTCTTAAACAAGCTTATGCATGTGTTTTGTTGGTATTTCATAAAGGGGGAGAAAATTCGATTTTCATATTTCAATTGGTATTTTTATTTTCACTCCCTTACTTTATGATAGAAGATAATAATTTCAATTTGGTATCATATGTTTAAAAAATAATACTTTTAATTGGTATCAAATTTGTTTTATTGAGAAAATTCAAAATTTTGTTTAAAGGAAATATTCAAAAGTTTTGATTTGTATTGCCTATATGCAAGGAGAGCTTAACATCTCTTCTACATATAGATTCATGTTGAGTGTATCTTGTATTGAGGAGCTTGACATCTCTTCTTTATGTGATACACGTGTGTAGGGGGAGCTTCACATCTCCTCTTATGCATTGCATAGTGTACGGTATGTGAATTAGGGCTTGTCATCCCTCCTTCATGTAATGTATCTATGTAGGAAGCTTCACATCTTCCTCTTCATGAATGTATATCGCATATACCATTTGTTGATTAATTTATGTTTACTTTCAATTGGTATCAAGATGCTACTTTGACATATTTTCAATTGATATCCTAATTGATTGTCACCCCTATTTGGTTTTTGTTTTTGTTTTAGACAAAAAGGGGGAGAACATTGTTTTTATTAACCCTTTTGTTGATTCATTTTTTCGAACAAAAAGGGGGAGAAAAATTTATTGATTTAGTTTTGCTTTTACCCCTTATTGATGATTGTTTCTTTGTATTAAAAAGGGGGAGAAGATTTTGTTTTGTTTTGGTTTTACCCCTTTGTTGATGATTGACAAAAAGGGGGAGAAAGATTTTGAGTTTGTTTGAGGTTTATATATGCATATTTATGTTTTGCATATATTAAGTTTAATTTAGTTTAATTTTAATTGGTATCTAGAGCATGTTTTGTTTTTGAACATTTCATTAGAATCTAGAGCCTTTTTATTGTTTATGCATATCTATGCATTCATGTTTAAGAGCCTTCATTGCACATTCATTATGTTTATTTGTTTATGCATGAGTTAAGGGGAGCTTCTTTGAAGCTTAACTTTAATCCATGCATATATAACTCCATGAGTTTTGTCATCATCAAAAAGGGGGAGATTGTTGGCCCGGAGGCCTTCCTCTCTAGTTTTGATGATGATTAACTCATGTAGTTATGTTTATTAATAATCTTGTGATTTTAGTTTCAGATCATGTAACAAGAAATTAGTTGGTGATTGCTTCAAAAAGAGGAGTTTGGAAGCTTTCACTTGGTGATTCCCGTGCCCGAGCATCAAGATCATACCTTTGCACTCGGTGGATCACGTTTGGGATCGAGTCGGCTTGAAGATGGAAGATCATCAAGAAGACTTAGGTATCCTAGTTTAGTTTAGTGTGTTTTAGATCCATGTGTAAGATAAGAATAGTTGATATGCTCAAGTGCACAACACACACGTTTTATGGTTTTTCGGTTTTTAGTTTAACCGATATTTGTTTTCATGAATAGATTGTTCAAAACAAGTTTAATTGGTTTATGTATAGTAGATTCATTCTATACATGCATGCTTAGCTTTTAAACAAACTTAATTTGACTTTCCTATTCATGTATTGAAAAATACAAGTTTGATAAAATACATGTTTTGGTTTTTGGTAAAAATGTTAACACAAAATAGTTTCATATGCTTGATATTTGAGTTGAAATTTTTATCACATGTTTATATATCAATGCAAAATGAGAAAACTATTTTTGGGTATTTTTACAAGAGATAAAAAAAATTTTAAAGTATTTTTTAACATGTTTTTCTGACCAGTTTTCTGACCCAGAACTGGCTGACAGGCCAGGTCGGCCGACCGCACGGTCGACCGTACCAAGGGCCGGTCGACCTTGCGGTTGACCGGCGTGCACAGAGCTGTGCACGTCTGGCAGCACAGTGGGCCGGCCGACCGACCGGTCGACCGGACCAGAGAGCTTTGCTCTCTGTATCTAGGCGGTCGGCCGAGCGATCGACCGGATGCCCAACGGTCATATTTCTGACCGTTGGCGGTCGGCCGGGCGGTCGACCGCCAGCCTGTCAGGCTGCCAGATCAGCCTAACGGCTAGTTTTCTGTTTGGCCTATAAATACCCCATTCCTTTGGGATTTTGGCCAAGGTTTTTACAAGAGAAAAATTCCTGTTTCCCTAGTGTTTTAAACAAGTTTTTAAAAGTGGTTAAGAGCTTAAAGATTTCATCTTTATTGTTTTTCAAGGGTTTGAAAAATTCAAAGAAAAATAAGTTTTTGGGATATTGCTTTAGATCTTCATTTCTATCATATTGCAAGTGTTTTCCCAAGGATTTTTCTTTGTTATTTGATTTCCAAAACACCTTGATTTTCACTTGAGCTTATCATTCTATCCTAATCTATTAGGATCTTTGTTTTGTGGAAAGAAATTGTTTGAGGTTGTTGTAGCCTCCAAGTTGTACACCCTTGCTTTTGTTGTATCCCTCTTTGGTAGAGGTTGATCGGGTGACTGGTTTGCTCCCTCTTTGGTAGAGGTTGAGTTGGTTGGTTTGCTCCCTCTAGTGAGAGGTGGAGTTTGGTTTGTAAACCCTCTTCGTAGAGGTATTGGTTATTGATTGGCTACGGCCTACCCCGGTTCTGAGGCGGTGTTTGAGAGAGGAGTTCGGTACTCCCTTTGTTGTAACAAATCCTCCTCGGTGGAGGTTCCCTCGGTGGGAGATAGTGGATTAGAATCGTCTCGGTGAAGGCAGGGACGTAGAGCTAGGGGCTTGAACCTCGAAACATATCTTTGTGTTTGCGTTTGTTCCATTGTCTCTATACTCTCTCTTTACTTGTGTTGTGCATAGCATCATTCATAGCATCATATCTATTTGCTTGTGTTTGAGCATTGATTCATATTGTCATATCTTTATATGCTTGGATTGCTTGTGTGTGTGCCTCACTTGTACTTAACCATAAGAGCTTCATATAGCCCCTCAACCCATATCTAGGGGAATCAAGAGGAGTTAGTCCAGAGCCCTTCACGGGGAATTCGGCTACACTTGTTGGTTGTATTAAGTGTGTTGCAAAATTTGTTTAAGCTTCCGCATTTAGCGCATTTAGTTTCTAGATTAGCATTTACACCTATTCACCCCCCCTCTAGTGTTTTTTCATCTAGAGCATATTTTGTTTTGACAATTTCAATTGGCATCAGAGCGATTTCAATTGATATAAGAACAAGTTTTATTTTATTGTGTTATGCATGACTATGCATATACATGTTTAATATTCATTGCATATATTTATCTTTTATGTTTATGCATGAGTTAAGGGGGAGCTTCTTTGAAGCTTAACTTTAATCCATGCATATATAACTCCATGAGTTTTGTCATCATCAAAACGGGGGAGATTGTTGGCCCAAAGGCCTTCCACTCTCGTTTTGATGATGATTAACTCATGTAGTTATGTGTACTAATAATCTTGTGTTATTTAGTTTCAGATCATTAATCAAGTTATTAGTTGGTGATTAGCTTCAACAAGATGATTTGGAAGCTTTCACATGTTGATTCAAGAGCCCGAGCGTCAAAGATCATATATAGCACTTGCTCGGTGGATCAAAGAGTTTTGGATCGAGTCGTCTTGGAGATTGCGCTCTACAAGAAGACATCGGTACCTAATTTAGTTTTGTGTTTAGATCCAAATTGTAAAGATTAGAATAGTATGATATGCTCAAGTTCACAACACACACGTTTCATGTTTTGAATATTGGTTTTTCCGTTTTTGGTTTAACCGATCTTGATTTCATGAATAGATAGATCAAAACAAGTTTTACATGGTTTTATGTATAGTAGATTCATTCTATATACATGCATGCTTAACTTCCTAGATAAACTTAGTTTTGACTCACTTATTCATGTGTTTTATGTTTTGGTATTTTTAACAAAACATATTTTGGAATTAAAGTCAAAAACATGGATATATATTATTTCATGCATATTGGTTTTCTACCCATATGCATCATGCCTAAATGTTGTTTAATATCATGTTTTTGTATTTGGATGAGTTTTGGATAAAATGTATTTCTATTCAAAAATTCAAGTTTTAGAAAATACAAGTTTTGGATTTTGGTAAAATGATAAGACACAAAAATGTTTCAAATGTTTGTTATTTGTAATGAAATTTTATCACAAGTTTATATTTCAAAATAAAATGATAAGACTATTTTTGTGTATTTTTAGAAGATTTATGAGAATTTTTAGGATTAAAAATTACTTGTTTTTCTAATCAGAACTGCTGCTGCCAGGCTAGGTCGGTCGACCGAACGGTCGACCGGACCAAGAAGCCGGTCGACCGTAGCGGTCGACCGACGTGCACGGATACATGCACGCTGGCTGCCCCTTTAGCCGGTCGACCGCACGGTTGACCGACTGAGAGCAGGTTGCTCTCTGTTTGTGCACGGTCGACCGAGCGGTCGACCGGCGAGAGAGCCGCTGCTCTCTGGTTCTGGGACGGTCGACTGCCCGGTCGACCGGTAGTTGCCAGCGGTCAAATATGATCGTTGGACGGTCGACCGACCGGTCGATCGGTGGTTCATTTTTGGCAGTTTCTGCTGCCAACGGCTATAATTTTCTGGGGGCTATAAATACCCCATTGAAGGCCAGTTTTCTCTAAGATTTTTTGTGCGAATTTTTCCTGACTCTCTAATATTTCACAGCAATCAAAAGAAGTTTTTGGGCTTTAAATTGAACAATCTATTTGGTGTTTTGTTAGGTTTGGAAAATTAAGAAAGGGTTTTTGGGAAAAGATTTTGATTCAACTTCTTTATCTTGGTTTCTAGATTTTCCCAAAGATTTTCTTTTAGTTTTTGATTTTCATTCCTTTGGTTTTCTCCACACTTGAGCTACATCTACTATCTCATTCTATAGGATCTTTGTGTGGGAAAGAAATTGTTTGTGGTTGTTGTTTAGACCACAAAGTTGTAAACCCAATCTTTGCTTGGCTTTGTGCCTTTCCCTCATTGTGTTGAGGAGGTTGTGCATTTGGGTTGTATCCCTCAAGTGGTGAGGTGATCCTTGTGTTGCTTTGTGCTAATCCCTCAAGTTGTGAGGTGATTGTTTGTTGGCTTGGAGTTGTGCCTCAAGGAGGAGGTTGTGTTTTGTAAGGAGAGGAGTTGGGTACTCCTTGTAATTGTTATTGCCCCAAATCCTCGGTGGAGGTTCCCTTTGTGGGAGTCCTTTGTGGACAAGCTAGTGGACTTGAAATCCTTCTGTGTGAAGGCGGGGATGTAGAGCTGGGTGCTCGAACCTCGAAACATATCTTGTTGTTTGCGCTTGATCCCTTGGCTCTTACTCTCTCTCTCTCTTTACTTTGTACCTTGCATCAATTCATATTGTTCATTCATAATTATTTGCTTGGCTTGTTTGAGTGTGCATCTCTTGTTAATTGCAATTAGTTTTTTAATTTCGCATTAAGTTCATTTGATTAGCATTATCACCTATTCACCCCCCTCTAGGTGATTTTTTCAATCAGAAGGTTGGTAGAACCCTCTTGTTACTTCTTAAAACCGCCTTCGCTTAGGAATTCCTTCTCGCCTGGTTCCGGAGATTCCTTGAGAAGAAGGTATTAGGGTATCAGCACCCTGATTAGAGAGGCAGCTCTCTAAAAGTCTCTGAATTCTTGTGCGCGTGGTGCGTCGTGAAGAAGTCTCTGCCTGTGGAGTCCTCTCTCTTGTGCGTCTGTCGCATGTGTTCTCTCCTTGTGCCCCTGGTGGGCTATTTATAGGGAGAGCAGGGGTATAATTATCCCTTAAAAATCTGAAAACAGATCGAATCAAATCTGTTTAAATCTGGAAAGTAGCCTTGCTGCGAGGCTAGGATCAGCTTCTGTGAAGCTAGAAGTAGCAGGTCGGTTGATCCTCTTGATCTGTTTTGATCCTTTCCGTATAATTGGAAGATTTCCCCTGATCCTCTTACTCGTTTTAGGAGAGTCAAGAGATTATGGCAATCAACTGCCAAGTTTGATCTCAGATTTGATCTTGATTAGATTTGATCTCATTTGGAGATTTAATTGGTCAAAGGTTGACCATAGCAGACCTGCAGCGGCGCTGCCCGCATCGAGCTCACAGCGGAGCTGGAAGGCGCATGTGGCGAAGTCAGAAGACAGCTCTTCAGCGGAGCTAGATAACGTCTGTGGCAAAGCTACCGAACATCCTTCTGCGTGGTTGTGTGTGGCTTCAAACGAAGTTACCTCTCTCTGCGGAGTTAACTGAGCACTTCAGGCGAAACTATAAGTTAGCTTCCTGACGGAGCTGCGAATGGCCTTAAGGCGAAGTTGGATGATCTTAGCCTCTCGCGAGGCTATCCCTTTGGGCTCATGTGATGCTAAGTGCTAGCATCTTAGACCTGCTGAGGTCTGTTTAGAGACAATCCGGGCTCACTGTTTGTAGTAGAGTCCAAGTTGCTTCCTTGTCCCTCGGAGATGGGTGAAAACTGGTCGTCAGCTTATCTGTCACTTATCTTTTGTAAATGTCAACAAGTACAGAACTGGTCGTCAGGTTGTCTATCGCTTGTCTTTTGTAAATGTCAACAAGTTTAGACATTGTTCGAACCAATCAGCCTATCTTTCACTTGTCTTTTGTAAATGTCAACAAGTTTAGACATTTTTCAGGTCAGTCAGAATCTTGTCTTTTTTAGAGTGTCAACAAGACCCCTTCAAAGTTTTCGAAAGTCTGCAATGGCTCAGACTTCGAAATACTTTGAATTGCTTTGATCGGTGGTATGTGAAGTACGAATGTCGCCATGCTGTTGAGTTCAGCTTCGCTTTTAATCCTGCTTTGGTATAGATTCGCCAAAGAATCATATAGATTCGTGACTCTGAGTAGCTTCGCGTCTGGTGGCTCTGCATTTGAAATAAGTTCGCTCCGGAACATCTTCCCTTTCCTGAGGCCAACTGCTTTGGGCCAGTCACAAGATGACTTCTCTTGCATTAATCGAGGGAGATCATTCCCTTGTGCGTTTTCGAGGGAGATTATCCCCTCCTCGCACAGTTCCAAGGGAAACCGTTCCCTTTTTCAAGGCTCAATAAATGCCTTTATGAAGGAGATTATTTCTTCCTTTGTACGGTTCCAAGGGAAACCGTTCCCTTTTTCAAGGCTCAATAAATGCCTTAAACGCGCTCGCGCTTCCATGCTTGAAGTGGCAGCGCTCAGGCGATGAGGCCTATAAATAGGACACCTGAGGTCCTCTGAAGAGAAGTGGTCTGCTCTTCTCTTCTCTTGGTTATTGGAGAGAGATACTCAGATCTCTGAACTAGTGGGGATGCCCACTCTTGTTATTACCCGGCTAAGGACCGGTAAGTCTCGATCATCCAGAGACTTTACCAATAAACTTTAGGGAGTTCATCTCCCTTAACTTAGCTTTAACGGCTGCCTCAGGGATTATTTTCCTTGTTCTTCAATTTGCAATTGACTGATCTGCAGAGAAGAGTTTCAGCCTAGCCTCCCGGCCAAGCTATCATCTTGACTTGATCAAAGAAAGATCATTGCATGTGTGTTAAGTCCGCCACATAGGCAAGAATTGGGACTTAGTCTCTTCAAAGTTGAGCCAGTCTTGTCATATAGGTGGGGTCAAGACTGCGTCCCTCTGGATCAGTCTGGCTTAGCCATATAGGCGAGGCTAGGACTTGGCTTATGCTGAGCTAGCCCATCATCACTGTGCAAGCGAGGCTATCCTCTACTTAACTGAAACCATGCTTAACTGAATCGGATATAAATAGCTTCGCCCCAAAGAATTTGACTTAGCGCTTTTGCAGCTTCTCCGGTGTTTAACTGCTAACTTGTTTCAGTTTGCATTACAGTGAGCTATGTTCGCCAATCTTGTGACTTGATGAGAGAGACCAGAAAATGCCTCTTGCTTTTCCAGTTGAAACTTTAAATCCTAAGCAGGAGAAACAATCTGGGGCAACTGATGTGTGTTCCAAGAAGAGGTTGGCAGTCGCTTATCCGAGATGATCTACTTCGAGGCGAAGCTGGTAGTCGCTTATCGAGATGATCCACTTTGGGAAAGCGGACGTCACCTGTAAGGTCTCGGATCCTTCCCTTGCCAATTTTCATGAAGGAAGATCCAACTTGCTAGTGGCGATCAGTCCTTTGCCAGTTTTGATCAAAAAAGGTCCAGCTTCCTGGTGGCATAATTGTTGGCCCAAAGGCCTTCCACCCTAGTTTTGATGATGATCAACTCATGTAGTTATGTTTACTAATAATCTTGTGATTTTAAGTTTCAGATCATTAGCAAGATATTAGTTTGGTGATAGCTTCAACAAGAGGAGTTTAGAAGCTTATCATGGTGATTCCGGTGCTCAAGCTTCAAGATCTTTCCTTTGCACTCGGTGGATCACGCGTTTGGGAGCAATCTACTTGAAGATGGAGATCATCAAGAAGACTTAGGTATCCTAGTTTAGATAGTGTGTTTAGATCCATTTGTAAAGATTAGAATAGTATGATATGCTCAAGTACACATTCACACACATTTCATGATTTGAATTTTGGTTTTCATGAATAGTTTGAACAAAACAAGTTTACATGTTTTATATGTATATTAGATGTGCTCTATATACATACATGCTTATATGACTTATACAAACTTAGTTTGACGTACCTATTCATGTAGTTTTATGTTTTGGTATAAAACATATTTTTGAAATTAAAGAACAAAAACTGTGATATATTTTGTGAATGTATATTGGACCTATGTCCATATGCATCATGCTTAATAATGTTCAAATATCATATTTTTGTATTTCTATAAAGTTTTAGGAAAATCAGATTTCCTATTGTAAAATCAAGTTTGATAAAAATACAAGTTTTGGTTTTTGATAAAATTGGCAAGACACAAAAATGAATTGATATGATGATATATGTCTTGAAAATTTTTATCACATGTTTATGTTTCAATATAAAAGGTTAAAATAAGTTTTATAGAATTTTCAGAAAAGATAAAAGATTTTTATAAAAATATTTTTCCCAAATTTTCTGATCTTATTTTTTGTGCTGACAGGCTGGTCGGTCGACCGGGACGGTCGACCGCACCAAGGGACGGTCGACCGCACCGGTCGACCGACGTGCACAGACTTGTGCACGTCTGCAGCACAGTGGTCGGTCGACCAGACGGTCGACCGCTGCAGAGAGTTCTGCTCTCTGTTAGTTTGGGTCGACCGGGGCGGTCGACCGGTAGCTCCAACGGGTCAAAATATGACCGTTGGACGGTCGACCGGCCGGTCGACCGTTACCTGTCAGAGCTGCCAGCTCAGCTCTAACGGCTTGTTTCTGTATTGGCCTATATAAACCCCATCTCTTTGGGATTTTGGCTAAGGTTTTCAAGAGAAAAATTTCAGACTTTCTCTAGTGTTTAAAAGAGTTTTTAAAAGAGTTTTTAAGTCAAAAAGATTTCATCTTATTTGTTTTTGGGTTTTTGGAAAATCAAAGAAAGCTAGGGTTTTGGGAGATTGTTTTGTTTTTCGTTTTCTATCATTTACAAGTGATTTCCCAAGTAGATTTTCTTTGTTGCTGGTTTCCAAAAACACCTGTTTCCACATTTGAGCTATCACCTATCCTAATCTATTAGGATCTTGTTTTTGTGGAAAAAGAAAAGAGAAAAGAAAGAAAGATTGTGTTTGTGGTCTTTGTAACCACTTATTGTAAACCCTCCTTGCTTTTGTGAATCCCTCTTCGGTAGAGGTGATCGGAGTGTATTGGTTTGGATCCCTCTTAGGTAGAGGTGCTTGTGTTGGTTGTGAGCCTCTTCGTAGAGGTGGTTGTTGGTTGGTTGTTGGCCTCGGTGGAGTTGTTGTTTTGAGAGAAGTTTGGTACTCCTAGTGTTGTAACAAATCCTCTTCGGTAGAGGTTCCCTCGGTGGGAGATAGTGGATTGAAAATCCTACACGGTGGTGTAGGCGGGGATGTAGAGCAAGGTGCTCGACCTCGAAACATATCTTGGTCTTTGCGATTTATCCATTGTCTCTCTAACTCTCTCTCATTTATATTGTGCAAGCATCATACTTCATTCATATCATATTTGCTTGTATTGAGCATATTTCATCTTGTCATATTTATTTGCTTGTGTTGTGCCTTGCATAATCCATATTGCTATATCCTTGATTGCTTGGCTTGATTGTGTGTGCACATTGCTTGGATTGCTTGTGTGTGTGCGCCTAACTTATACTCATCCAACAAGAGCTTCACATAGCACCTCAACCCATTTAAAGGGGAATCAAGGGGAGTTAGTCCAGAGCCTCGCAAGGGGAATTCGGCTACACTTGTTGTATTGTATTAGTTTGTGCAACATTTGCATTAGCTTCCGCATTTAGAACATTAAGTTTTTTCATTTAGTCTTAGATTAGCATTTACACCTATTCATCCCCCCTCTAGGTGTCTTTTCAATTGGTATCAGAGCTAGTGCTCCTGATACTTAGGCTTAACATCCTAGGAGTGAGATCCATTTGCTTGCTAATCTATTGTTTGCATTTGCTTGTTTGCACACATATAGTTTACCATGGCCTTCATGACCCCACCTATGTATGACCCTTCCAACATTCATGTTTGGAAGATTAGGATGACCGTTTATTTACAAACCCTAGGTCATAAAGTTTATCTTGCTATTACCAAGGAATCCTTCCTTAGTGATCGCAATCATATAGGGGCCAATGCACAAGCCCTAGAGGCCATTAGAAGCACTTTATCTAAAGATTATCTTTATGTGTTTCTAACTTTGATTCCGCTTTTGTAGTGTGGAACAAATTGACAACCACCAACACCTCCAAGCTTCAAGTCCAAATCCAACAGAAGAGGAATCTAGTGGAGAATCCGAACCACAACAATGCTATATGGTCTAAGGGAATGACTCCCTTGAGGTACACTCGGAAACTCAACTAGATAGTAATGACTGTGCTAGTTCTTCAAATGATTATGTTGATTCCCATGCTTTGAATGAAGAACTATCCATAGTTTGTGAAAAATTAATAGAAAACTATAAGGTTTTGAAAAAGAAGAGTCTAGGCATTAATAATGAAATAAAAATTTGTTTGCTAGACTTGATGTTGTTTGCAAGAGAAAGAGGAGATTGCTAATGAGAGGGATTCATTAAAATCTCAACTTGATCTTGCACTTAAAGAAAATGAGTTTTTGAAAAATAAAATGATTGCCATGTTCTTTTGAAGAAAAATGATAACTTGTCTTCAAAGTTGATTTTATTTTACAAGAGAATGTTGATTTGAAAATAAAATTATTTCCATTTCAAATATTTAGATGTGTGTTTAAAGAAAAATGTTGTTTTGAAAAATAAGATTGATGAACATGTTTGCCATGCTAGTGTAGCTTCTCCATCTAGTCTACCTAATGCATGTACCTCTTCTTCTAGGATTAATGATGATATTTGTATGTTAAAGAAGAGAGTAGATTGTTGGGCTCCACTATGAGCAAATGTGCATGAACCACACTCGCTTGGAAACCTTGGTTCGTAAGAAACAAGTTCCATCTTTTATGCATGCACACCCTCCACGGCATACACATGCTCCACACGGACACCATCAACACATGTATGCTCATGTGTACACATGTACACATTGTGGCCGAAAAGGCCATCTTGCTAAATTTTGTTATGATAGATTAATGTTTCAAATTTAGCAAAGAATTTGTTTGGGTTAGAGAAGGGACTAACCCCCATGGACCCAACAAGATGTGGGTACCAAAGACCACTCTCCTATTGTTTTTGATGTAGGTGTGGGCTCTCGCATGACGTGAGAGTGATGACACCTTGGAGTGGATGCGTTCCGGACTTAAAGGAAATCAATTGGATGCATCACTTTCAAGGAAGATTTGGTGGAGATGACCACCATGTTTTGGAGACAAGGAGAGTTGCCTTCTAGGTTTTGGTAACAATTCTTAACTCCTTATTATTGTTTACATGCTTTCATATTGATGTTTTATAGCATGTTATCATTGTCTTTGGATTAGTATGTAAATGCCATGATTATTAGATCCTTGACATACATGTATAGTATTTGAGACACACATACTTATATGAACCCATACTTAGTGTTCTCACTTTTGTTTAAGCTATAATGTACATCATGAATCTAATACATGTGAATTTACATAGTAATCATGTTTTAGTTTTCTCATGATAATTTTTGTTGTTTTATGTTTTATGTGGTATAAACTAGTTTAGATGTAGATTTTATCAAAACTTGCATGTATGCATGTACACATAGTGAGAACAAATTGACTTTTATATGTTTGCACTTCATGCTCATTTGTACCCACTATATGCACATGTATAAGCTAGTTTTGATGATTCCTTCATTTATACTTGCTATGCATATTTTCATGTTTTTACTTCATGTATATGTATTTTGAATTCAAACCTAATAAATATACATGTATACCCATGAGTCTTTTGCCTTCATGCAAATACTTTTAATAGACTCGTTTACGGTTGGGATATGTATGTATATTGTTAAATTTGGATGAATCATACATATACCTAGAAGTTTTGATAAAAGAATTTTTGATGAATCTTTGCTTGTTTTATATAGCAAAATAATATTCGTGTTTGTTTTGATACTTCATGTTTTGAATATATGTTTATGTTTTTTCATTAAGACTAGGATTTATATTTGTACATATGATGGGCTACAAACAAATCTATATATGTTTGAGATTGAATGCTTGTTTGTTCTCATTAGATGTGCTAGTATAGTCTAGTTTTGATGATTCATACATTTTAAACTTGTATTCCATTTTTTGATATTTGTTTTTATGATTATGAGTTTTCATTTCATGTATAGTGTATTTTGCCAAACTTGAAGATATACATGTATACCCCTTGAGTCATTTGCCTTTCATGCAAATATCTATTATGGACTCAAAGTGTGTTTAAAGGATATGTATGTATACTTTGGTTTGTATTAGACATACATATGCCTTGAAGATTAAATAATATTAATTTTTAGTTTTCTTGTTTAAAGGAATAATTGAACTTAATTGAACAAATTTTCATGATTGTGATCTCCATACTTGACTTGTACACTCACATTTATTATTTGCTCATGTTTTGTTTTCATGAGACATTTTTATGCTTAATTGGATTAGAGTGTTGATTATCGTGTGGATTTCATTTTTATGAAAAATTATGTATTTATTCCTTACTTGAAGGATTTCGTACTAGTTAACAAAACTTTTCATTTTAACTAGTTCATATTCTTCGTTATAACATGAGATATACACTTGACCCTATTCTTTCAATTGGTATCATTGAACACTTTCAATTGGTATCAATTTTTGATCCTTTTGTATACTCATATATGTTTTGTATATGTATGCTTACTCTTTCAAGAATATCAATGTCAATTGGTATCTAATTTTCATACGTATATATACTTGTTTATGCTAAACTTGAAAAATTTCTATTGTTTGATTTGTTTTCAATTGGTATCTTAACAACTTATGCATATGTTTAGTTGGTATTTCATAAAGGGGAGAAAATTTGATGTTGTCTTTCAATTGGTATTTGATTTCCACTCCCTTACTTTATGTTAAAATATGTTTCAATTGGTATCATATGTTTAAAAGAACACATTTCTCTTAATGATATCAAGATGTTTATGTTAAATGTTTTAAATTGGTATCTCAAAATTTTGTTTAAGAAAAACATATTTATTTTACATTGCCTATATGTGTATAAATTCATGTTGAGTGTATCTTGTATTGAAGAGCTTGACAACTCTTCCTTATGTGGTACACGTGTGTAGGGGGAGCTTCACATCTCCTTTTATGCATTACATATTTTGTGTTATGTGAATTAGGGCGTGTCTTCCTTTTTTCATGTAACTCATATGTGTAGGGAAGCTAACTTAGCGTCTTCCTCTTCATGAATGTATATAGCATATAACATTTATTAATCTTTGTTTATCTTCATTTGGTATCAAGATGCCTCATTGACATATTTTTAATTGATATCGTGTTTGTAGTCACCCCTTATTGACTTCGTTTTTGTTTTAGACAAAAAGGGGGAGACCATTGTTTGCATTGTTTTGATTGACACAAAAAGGGGGAGAAAAATTTTTACCCCTCATTTTATTTATCGTTTTTGAATGTTTACCCCTTTGTTGATGATTGACAAAAAGGGGGAGAATTATTTGTGAGTTTTATATATATGCATAGTTATGTTTTTGCATATATTAAGTTTAACATAGTTTAATGTATGTTTATTGGTATCTAGAGCATGCTTTGCTTTAAATATTTCATTGGTATCTAGAACCTTTATTGTTTATGCATATTTGTGCATTCATGTTTTTAAGAGCCTTCATTGCATATTATTATGTTTTTTGGCTATGCATGAGTTAAGGGGGAGCTTCTTTGAAGCTTTACTTTAATCCATGCATATATAACTCCATGAGTTTTGTCATCATCAAAAGGGGGAGATTGTTGGCCCAAAGGCCTTCCACCCTAGTTATGATGATGATTAACTCATGTAGTTATGTTTACTAATAATCTTGTATTGTTTAAGTTTCAGATCATTAACCAAGATATTAGTTTGGTGATAGCTTCAACAAGAGGTGTTTGGAAGCTTATCATGGTGATTCCGGTGCCAAAGCTTAAAGATCATACTTTTGCACTCGGTGGATCGCGTTTGGGAGCAAGTCTTCTTGATGACTCAAAGACTTAGGTATCCTAGTTTAGATAGAGTTTTTAGATCCATTTGTAAAGTTTAGAATAGTTGATATGCTCAAGTGCACAAACACACACATTTTTATGTTTTGGATTTGGTTTTCATGAATAGTAAATCAAAACAAGTTTACTTTACTTCTATGTATATTAGATATGTTCTAGATATACATACATGGTTTAAACGTGCTAAACAAACTTATTTTGATATCCCTATTCATGTGTTGAAAAACCAAGTTTGATAAAATACAAGTTTTGGTTTTTGATAAAATTGGCAAGACACAAAAATGAATTGATATGTTGATATATGTCTTGAAATTTTTATCACTTGTTTATGTTTCAATACAAAAAGATAAAACAAGTTTTATAGAATTTTTGAAGTGTTAAAAGATTTCTATTTCTAACTGTTTTTCTGACCCATAAATCTGTTCCAGGCTTCAACCAGTCGACTACTAACCTGATTAGTCGACATGGCTGAAGTCCGGTCGACCGGGCCGGTCGACCGGACGTGCACAGATCTGTGCACGTTTGGCAGACTTGGGACGGTCGACCGTACCGGTCGACCGGGCCGAGAGCTCTGCTCTCTGTTTTTGCTTGGGTCGACCGGACGGTCGACCGCTGCAGAGAGCTCTGCTCTCTGTTAGTTTGGGTCGACCGGGCGGTCGACCGGTAGCTCCAACGGGTCAAAATATGACCGTTGGACGGTCGACCGGCTGGTCGACCGTTGCCTGTCAGAGCTGCCAGCTCAGCTCTAACGGCTAGTTTCTGTTTTGGCCTATATAAACCCCATCTCTTTTGGGATTTTTGGCCAAGTTTTTGAAGAGAAAAAATTCCAATTTTCTGAAGTGTTTAAAAGAGTTTTAAAAAGAGTTTTTGGGCTTTAAAACTTCTCATCTTTATTGTTTTGGGTTTTTGGAAAATCAAAGAAAACTAGGGTTTGGGATTTTGATTTGATCTTGCATTTTCTATCTTTTACAAGAGATTTCCCAAGTAGTTTTTCTTTGTTGCTTGTTTCCAAAACACCTAGTTTCCACACTTGAGCTATCATACTATCCTAATCTATTAGGATCTTTGTTTTGTGGAAAAGAGAGAAAAAGAGAAGTGTTTGAGGTTAAGCCTCTAAGTTGTAAACCCTCCTTGCTTTTGTTGTATCCCTCTTTGGTAGAGGTTTGATCGGAGTGGTATTGTGGTTGGATCCCTCTTCGGTAGAGGTGATTGTGTTTGTATTGGCTACGGGCCTTATCCCTCTTCGGTAGAGGTGGATTGTGGTTGTATAGCCTCGGTGGCTTTGTAAGGTTGAGAGAGGAGTTCGGTACTCCTATAGTGGATTGGAAATCCTACACGGTGGTGTAGGCGGGGATGTAGAGTTGGGTACTCGAACCTCGAAACAAATCTTTGTGTTAGCGTTTGATCCAATTTCTCTCAACTCTACTCTCTTTACTTTGTGCAAGCATCATTTCATTCAAGCATCATTCTTTCATTGCATACATATCTTATACATTGCTTGTGTTGCCTTGCATCTCTTTATATTGCAATTCATTCTTATATGCTTGGCTTGATTGTGTGTATTTCATATTGCTTGGATTGCTTGTGTGTGTGTGCCTAACTTATACTCATCCAACAAGAGCTTCACATAGCACCTCAACCCATTTCAAGGGGAATCAAGGGGAGTTAGTCCAGAGCCTCGCAAGGGGAATTCGGCTACACTTGTTGTATTGTATTAGTTTGTGCATAATTTGCATTAGCTTCCATTTTTAGCGCACTTAGTTTTGCATTTAGTTTTAGATTAGCATTAACACCTATTCACCCCCCTCTAGGTGTTTTTTCACTTGCTCCGCTGCCTTTCCCAAAAGAGGCACGGAAAATATTGAAAGAAGCCCATGACGGTATGTGTGGAGCCCATTAACCTGGCCCAAAACTTGCATACCGACTCCAAAGGCTGGGATATTATTGGCCTAAGATGATCGCTGATGCCATCAATTATGCCAAAAGATGTCACGCTTGCCAAATACATGGCGATTTCATCCATCAAGCACCGGGGTATCTTCACCCTACAACCTCTACCTGGCCATTTGAAATATGGGGGATGGATGTAGTTGGCCCTATCAGCCCTCCATCATCAAAAGGACATCGGTTTATTTTGGCCATAACCAATTACTTCTCCAAATGCGCTGAGGCCATTCCCTTGAAGGAGGTAAAGTCATCAGATGTGATCAAATTCGTCAAACATCATGTCATTTACCGTTTTGGTGTACCTCGACGAATCGTCCACGACAATGGACCCCAGTTTATCAGTCAGGCTTTCCAAAGGATCTGCGCCAAGTTCAGAATCCAGAGTGTGTCCTCAACGGCATACTACCCCGCCGCTAATGGTCTCGCAGAAGCTTTCAACAAGACCATTGGCAAGCTTCTCAAGAAATTCGTCTCGAAAAGTCAACGTGACTGGGACGATAAGCTGGGTGAATGCTTATGGGCTTATCGCACAACTGTTCGAACCCCAACTAAAGCTACACCATTTTCTTTGGTATACGGGTGTGAAGCAGTGCTTCCACTAGAAATCTAAATTCCATCTCTACGCGTCGCCCTGACAGCAGAGATGACAAATGAGGAGAAGCATAGACAGCGACTCCAAGAATTGGAAGCCTTAGATGACAAACGTCTGCAGGCCCAACAACAAATCGAGCTTTACCAAGCCCAGATTACCAGAGCCTTCAAAAAGAAAGTCAAAGTGCGAACTTTCAAGAAAGGTGATCTTGTCTTAGCCGTCAGAAGACCTATGGTAATGACACATAAGACAAAAGGGAAATTCTAGTCTAAATGGGAAGGACCATTTGTAGTAGAGTCAGTCTACTCAAATGGATCATATCGCCTCATAACCTCAAATGGCGATACACTCATGATGCCGATCAATGGTAGATTCTTGAAGAAGTACTATCCTTAATAGTACTCCTCCACTGATCAAGTTAAAAGTACACCTCTGATCAAAACAAGGAGAGCTTCTTCTTCATTAACATCCGCCGCCTCCAACGGCTAAGGATAGAGGAAAATGTTAGCTTTTAAGCCCAACATAAGTCTTCAACAACTCATCATGCTGAGGGGAATAGCATGGCTAGCCCAACTCAAACGGTAGTTCATAAAGGCACCTCAAATCCGTTGACAGTTGAGGGTTTGCTAAAAACCCTGGGTTCTAATGTTCCCATCCTCATTAACATCTGACGCCTCCAATGGCTAAGGATAGAGGAAAATGTTGGCTTCTAAGCCCAACATAAGTCTTCGACAACTCATCATGCTGAGGGGAATAGCATGGCTAGCCCAACTCAAACGGTAGTTCGTAAAGGCACCTCAAATCCATTGATAGCTGAGGATTTACTAAAAATCCTAAGTGGATATAATTCCACCTCTCTTCCAAAATTCCTTACCAATTCTCATACACAGAATGGTAGGTCTACAAAATACAGTCATTGCTAAGTTAACACTATATGTCTGGTAATGAAGATTTTCAATACACCCTATCGAGTACAAATTTTTCTTGTCAACTCTATACGGAGTAGCAAACCTTCAATTTGCCAAGTTAATACTATACCTCTGGCACTTCAAGCTTCACTTGTCAATTCTCATCAATAGAATGACAGGTCCTCAAATTGCTCATATCGCAAGTCCACTATTGTCAAGTTAATATCACACCTCTGACAATATACTGTTAAGTTAACATTACACTTCTAACAGTAATCAAGTTGCTGCCAAGTTCAATATTAAACCTCTGACAGTCATCTTCCCTCAGACTTCCAGATCGAAGCTGAAATGAAGGATGCTAAGTTTAATACTACACCTCTAGCGTCCAAGTCATTGCTGAGTTCAACAATACACTTAAGGCCATGACTTTCCCTCGGACTTCCTTGTTAAAGTCGAGATGACCAATGCCAAGTTCAAAATTACACCTCTAGCATTACCCTCACTGTCAGTTAAATCACACCTATGACAGTGACACTTTCAGTTTTCCCAATGAAAGCTGAAATGCTTCTGAGTCAAGTTAATATCACACCTCTGACTCACATTCTTGTCAAGTTAACATCACACTTCTGACCAGACAACTTTCAACCCGTTAAGTTAATATCACACCTCTAACGGTAAAAACTTTCCTAGATCCTCCGCGAATCTAGTCTCACTTGTTATTCTCGTCAACAGAATAACGAGTCCACTTAAAAACATTGTTAGGTTAACATTACACCATTAACAGTGTTTTCATTAACTCTCCAGCTGATCTTAATCAAGTTAATCACAAACCTCTGATAAAAGTTCATCCTCCCTGGGGGTACAAATTCAGCTTGTCATTCTCCATTATAGATTAACAGGTCCACAAAAGTTATCTTATCTCTGTTAAGTTAATATCACACCTCTGACAGCATTTTGAGTTCCTGAAATAGGATCTCTCTCCACAAAATGTGACTAGTTAAGATTATCATCATAGTTTTGACAAGTCAAAGACTCTTCGCTTCTATTCGTCTGACTAAAAAAAAAAAGAAAAAGTTCAAGACAATAAGAGGAAACAAAAAGAAAAGTGTCACTTTTATTATATCCAGGCATATGAAAGTGATACAAAACGCTCTCTTATATAAAAAGATTGAGTGTTACAATAAAGGAGTACAAAGAAGTCCCTTTCTCTCTCAAAGGTTGCACTCACTCCTCGAAGCTGCTCACAGTTCCAAGTACTAGATGTTTGGAAAGGCGCCAAAGTAGAATTAAACACTGCGCGGCGATTGGGAGCTGGTTGCACCACGATGCATGTGTAAACATCGAAGAAGCCTCTGGTTGACCGAGAACAATGGTGTTTCTTGATGTCGAAAGGCAGCAGAATCTTCTGATTCCACCTGACCATCCGAAGTGGGGGTATGATCCTTCGTTGATGAACATCTCCACCACCAGAAAGTCATCCAATGAGCATGGAGTTCTCATCGATGTCACTTCTGGGGTAGGTGAAGGGAGAATCCAAGACCACACTCACCACTATATCCCCCACCATACTCACTCTGACCATGCCATGCCAAGAAGCATGACTGGTGCATTGAATCCAAAGAGATCTTGGCGAGGGTCAGGGCCCATGACTTCTTCTCCTGTGGTCGACCATCGACCAAGCTCGCTGGCCGAAATATTCTCCCAGGGACCCAGCAAATATGAAAAGGGATGATTAAGCCTACCTGCAAAAAGCAAAAGTTAGAAGATCTGAAGCTTAGTATACTTCAACAGAAAAGCTAAGTGACAGATGCAACTATTGCTGAAAGCTTAAGACGCAGGAATGACCCGCGCAATGAGCTGAACTTCTACGGTGGCAGAAACAGACGCGATCAAAGCTGTGATACACACAGAATTCAAACGCAGTCTGATTTTGCATCCGCGTCTAAGGTATGAGGCGCGAAAAGAATCAGACGCGAAAATTGCCGTCTCCCTGTTCGACGAACAGGGGTTGCAAAATTCAGGCCTGAAACCTTCGACCTAAGATGAAATACTTCTAAGTCGACGGCCTTAGACGCGAGCTCTGTATGTAAAGCTCGCAGTCCAGGTGCAAAAGTCCATTATACTCGCGTCCAGAAGAATTTTGAGTCAGAGTTTTCTAAATGACGCAACTCCCAAAAGGCGAGCGCACCAACCAGACTTCAGAAGAAGGTCAAGAAAATAGCAAAGCTACAACCCAGTAAGGGCTGAAAATTTCATGGCAGATCAGGAAGTCATACCCGCAGCAACCCCCATTAAAGGTTGAACTTTCTGCATCAAAGCGCGAACGTAAAAGGTGCTCAAAGAGACGCTTCTCGATCTTGAAATCACTTGACGGTGATAATCTTCCGGAAAGGCTAAACAGAAGCATGAAAGCTCTGGGTCGTCTTCGTCCATGGAGGCAAGTCCCTGGTGAAGCCCTTGAAGGAAGAAGACAAGATCTCTTAGGGCATTCGCTCTCAAAAAACAGTCTAAGTAATGGACTGCTGAAAGGCGAGGCTGAGCCCTATTTATAGGCAAACCATAATGCCTATAATTAATGAATCGCTAATCAGAACCGTCAGCTTTAATGACCGCACGAGTGTCGAAGCCCAATAAAGGTTTGACGCGTGGATCGTCGCTTTGGGGAACAACGGAGACGCGGGCTTCCAACTGCCAGCGCCGGTTTGGCATTAAAAGGCGTTAATGCTTAAACCCAATGAAGGCTGACGCGTGGACTGCCGCGTGGGGAAACGTCAGATGATACGAGTCCCCAATCGTCAACATCGACTGGACATTTAAAGATCCAACAAAATCTTTATGACAAGCTGCATGTAACGCCTGGGAAGTTGCACCAAACGCAGGCCGAGAGCCGCGTCCAGGAACTGGCGTCCCCTTTGCGAATCCGAAAATGGCGTCCCTTTTCATTTCAGCCAAGAGAACCGCAGCCGCGTCTCTCAGAGTAATTCAAAGTTGCATCCCTTCACAGCAAAAGGGACTCCTTCCGGGGGTCACGCTTAGAAATCACATAAAAGTGGATTCAGCTAGAGTCCAAAGTATTTCAAAATCGTCCCAGCTAACTGCGGAATATCAAAAACTTTGGAGGGGGTTCTGTAGGCTGTCTAAAAATCATTAAATCAAAAGCAGAGTTTCAAACTCCAGACGCAGGGCTAGTCTCAGCCAGCACAGCCGCAAAGGTGCGAGGTCGACACCCGCGTCTCAGCCGCACCAAGGCGCGTGGGTCGAAACCCGCGTCTCAGCCGCACCAAGGCGCGAGGGTCGAAACCCGCGTCTTAGCCGCACCAAGGCGCGAGGGTCGAAACCCACGTCTCAGTGGCACCAAGGCGCGAGGGTTGAAACCCGCGTCTCAGCGGCACCAAGGCGCGTGGATCGAAACCCGCGCCTCAGTTGTAACCGTCCCAGTTATAGAGTCAATCACGGCCCACATAACGGAGAAAGTTAACCCCCATTATGGAGTTTTTTAGGTGGCACGTACGCTCCTAAAACCTCTATATATAGCCCCGTTGCTATGAAGAAGGGGTCGGATTTTTTCTAAGAGAAGAACTCTGAGAGAAAAGAGCTTGACTCTAGAGCTTTCAGAGAGGAGGAAAGAGAGTCCAACCCTTCAAACAACTTGCTGTGTACAAGTTAGTCTTTGCCTACAATCTCTTTGAGATTTCTGGCCGACAGAGCTGCGTTACTCCGTCCGCCATCCGAAGAGAAGATCCCCAAAAGTTTTCAACGTACACCCGGTCAACGAAAAATAAGATTCACTTTCCATCGCCACCTGAAGAACCCAACACTAAATAAAGGGGGGATTCAAGACTCAACATCTCCCCTCCCTTGTAGTCGGAGCAGTAGTCTGTTGTAATCTTTCAACTGATTCAAGAAAATTTTACACCGAACGTCTCTTCTCCGTACCAAACAAGAGGTTGATCATTATTTAGCTAAGTGCCTAACCCTCTAAGTGTAGAGGTGTTTTTGAGTTGTGCCTTGCCTCTAATGAGAGGTTGTATTTGAGAGAGGAGTTGTATACTTCCAAATTGTATTTGCCCCAAATTCTCATTGGAGGTTCCCTGTGTGGGAAGTCCTATGTGGACGAGTTAGTGGAAATCCTTCTGTGTGAAGGCGGGGACGTAGAGCTGTGTGCTCGAAGCTCGAAACATATCCGTGTGTTTGCGTTTGATCCACTTTCTTTCACTCTCTCTCTTACATTGTGCATTGCATCTTATTTGTCATATCATATATACATGCTTGGTTTGATTGTATGCCCATACTTGTATTAAACCAAGAGAGATTCATATAGCACCTCAACTCTTATTCATAGGAATCAAGAGGAGTTAGTTCAGAGCCCTTCACCGGGAATTCGGCTACACTCTTTGGTTACACTAAGTGTGTTGCAATTAGTTTAATTCCGAATTATTTGTCATAGATTAGCCTTACACCTATTCACCCCCTCTAGGTGTACTTTTAAATTCTTGATCCCCGAAAAACTGAATCACATCCCGAAAATTTTAGTCAATCAAAGAGACACGATATGAATTGCTGCTTCCCCTAGATCTCAGTTATCATGGCGTCAGAATCCGAAGGGACAACAATTTCCAATTTCAAGAAGCTAGGTCAATCGGCGTGCCAGCTAACAGCCAGCAATGCGATCTCCACATCAATTCAGAAAATCCATGTAATACCCAGATTCTAGAATACGTATCCTTTTACGGTTTTCGAAGTTTTGATCGTACACATGTCATTTCATGTACGTATTTTTCTCCGTTTGACCCGAAATTTTGCATGAGACTCTGTACTGATACTGGAATCTACCCTAGAAATTTCATATATTTTCGTTTTAAATAATTATTTAATAAAATATTTTCTTTCTCCTCATATTCTTTCTTTCTTTCTATTTTTTCATTTATATTTTTATATTATTTTCTTATGAAATATTTACATATAACCCTCCAATAACCTAAAATTTGCATTTCCATTTCTTTTTCCTTTTTTTTCCTTTTCTTTTTTTCCTCCATTATTCTAGAACTTCCCTGGCTTCTCAAGGAAGCCAAGGTTTTGGGTTCTTAAAGAAGCCTCTCCCTCCATCTTTGCATCTCCCTCTCCTGCCATGGCCATAGCCGGCCACCTCCATCTCTCTTTCCTCCTTTCTCTCTCTAAACATTACCAAAAACCCTCCAAAAATTCTCCAAAAATCATAAACCTACCACCATCTTCTACAACCACTCCAACAGCACCAATGCTTCTTCGCACCTACCTTATCAGCCCTAATTTTTTCCTAATTTTTTCTCCTTCCAAAAGACATTAAAATCCACTTCCTCTCTCTAGAAAACTTCTTTTTCCCTCTCTAAAATCATACACAAGTATTATAACTCCATGGCTACTTCCTCATCATCTTAAACTCCTCCTTAGGCCCCGTTGCACATCCCATAATGTTTCCCATATTTTCTCCCTCTACAAACCCTAAAAACCCCAGTTTCTCTCTCCTCTTTCTACCTTCTCTCTAAGTTTTCTCTCTGCTCCCTCCATAACTTTATGGCTGACTACTATAGATGGCTCCCTCTCACTGTCCTCTACCACCCATAATTTTCTCTTATTTTTTCTCTATATAAAAAGGTCCAAAATAATATTTTCTCTCTCCTCCTTTACTTTCTCTCTTTGATATCTCTCTCCTCCCTCATCCTATTTCAGGCCGGTCTCCCTGGCCTTCCTCATCTACTCCTTCACCTACTCTGCCAATTTCACACCCATTCACCCATTCTGTCTCCTTCAAAATTAAAACCCTAATTTTCTCTCTCCATGTTTCTCTCTCTTCTTTGCATTTTCTCTCTCTAAAAACCCTCATCATGCCCTCTCCTTCCTCCTAGAGTCCCTGAACAGCCCTTGGCTGCATACATGCATGTGAGATCGGGTATTTTCTTGATATAAGCGAGTACCCTTTCCTTGCTGCATATGTTCACATACAAGCTTGTACACGTATATTTGTATACGTGCATGTATATTTCATTTTCTGAGCATTTCTAAAAATTTTCTGTAATTGTTAGAAATTATCTGGGCATTTTTGTGAATTTCCTACATTTTAGGAAATTTTTTTTAGAATTATGCTGTGTATTTAGAAATTATTTGTGTATTTTAATGATTTTACTATGTATTTAGAAATTTTCTATATAATATATGTATTTTTTGAGTATTAGGAATTTTTTGAGTATTTTTAGAAATTTTCTATATTTTAAAGATTTTTTTTGTATTTTCTAGTATTTATACGTATTTTCTGCAATTATCTGTATTTTTAGCATTTGGAACTAACAGTAGTGCAGGTTGCAGATAAAAACCCTCGGGATAAACTTCCATTCTGGGATCGTATTCCTAGGAGACTCCTCTCAGTTATCCAAGGGCAATAGGCCAGCGCCACCGCCCACTACCATTAGGGTTTCGTGGTAACCGGATAGGGGGTTCTATGCCTTGGATGCTCTATCTGTTCTGAAATATCATCCGAGAGACCATTTTGTAGGTTACCCATTACTTTTGGGTTTCGTGGTGACTGGGGGCAGAGGGTACCCAGCTCAGGAGCACAATATGGAGCTTGTGATTCTGTTTGTGCTTATTATATTATTTATTGCCTGTGTGTGGTGCTAACATTTTCTGCAAGTACATATATTGCCTTCGGCACAGCCTTCAGGCTTAACTAACCTCTTCGAAACTTTTAACGGATTAATTCTGTTTATATCGCTACCGCCTCGTAAGCGAGACCAAGCGCTCAGCGCTTTATTCACAAGACTCGCTAAAGCGGAACTCTGCCAGATTTTAGACTTGCATATGATCTAGCCCCAGTACTGCTTGCTCTGCTTGTTTATACGCTTTGCCATAACACTATTTTATCATATATTTATGATTGTAAAGAGTTTGAAGTACCTGATATGAAATAGTCCTTAGAGACATTGGATGCTTGTCACTTGTCTGACATCTGATAGCCTGATACTGCTCCATAACCACTGACACTGACTTAACTGGACAATATCATTTATATCTGACTATATATCAGACCCGATATAAACTTCAGATGCGGTACTATGATTCTTGACTGAAGACAAATACTCCTAATTCACTCCTGATTTGGTACCATGAATCCTGAACAGATTAACTACACGATTCATAGATATTGCTTTTATGGGGATATTACTGAATTTTTGATTACTGAATACTGTATTACTGAATCCTACACAAGGACTTGTTCATGATACTCTTGTTACTGATATGATGCGTGGAGCTAAGTGCCACGCAGAACAAAGTGTCACATCACATATTTTCTTGATAGGGGCCACCTCTAGAATTCCACATCTTCCCTGTTACTTTTTTTTCCCGTAAATCGATATCATGAAACTCAACTGAAAATAATCCTGAACATTCTCTAATAATGAACAACTTACACTGGGGGGGAACTGATGGACTTCAATAAGTACATCTTCATAATGGCTCGATGTTGTAACACTATTTGGAGCTACCTGAGGCTACAGGAGTTCCAGTGGGGTGTAATGGCACCCTGAACTAATTTTACTATTCTGAATACTATTGCACCTTGTGACGTGGGTTGGAGGCCATATCCAACCATGTGAGGTCGTTGTCCGGGCATGTACGGGGCCCATTATGAACATGATACATTGATTTCTTATCAATTTCCAATGACCATCCTCAAACTACTCATATATGGATGTATTGTGAACTGAGACGCTAGGGCACATACCTCAACGTCCGAGTAGGACAAGTCCTAATAATAATAACAATAAACATGTTACTGACTAAACTCCTGTACTGATCATGATTCTATAGACTTGATCTGACATGATTCCACAAACATGACATGACTGACAACACTAACTCTTAGCTACTTTGGTTATGTATATACCCAGTTGATGGTGAAGTGAGGTATATGGTATATAGATGAGGGTTTTCTTATTTGGATTATCACCTCGACGTACTAATTTCATGGATTCAGATATTGAGTTTAAACAATTGATTTTGCCTATATTTACATTATATATATACAATTAATGAATTACATATACTTTCATTGATATGATTTAACTATGATTTTATGCATACATAAATATGTTTCAGTAACTTCATTTATTTCTTGTACATGTGTATTTACTTTTACGCACGCCACTTAGTTTTCTTATGTATTCGTTTGGTTGCATCCTGACAACCCTGAATCTGTATGTCCAGATCCCGGAGCCTGGAGTATCAGGGACTTCCTATTACTGATCGGAGTGTACAGCGGAAGCATAGAAAGTCCCAGGATCGGAACCTGGTAGAAGCTTGGGAACGTATCAGATGATCTTCCAGATCCATCTCCTTTATCTGACTCTCGAGATCTTTCCAGCTCGGGAGCCTTTTCCCATATTATATCTTGCAAATATCTTGTAAATCATATTTTGGTATGTTTCTGTGATGTAATATTCATATATTATTGGATTACATGTTGTGATAACACTATACTTGGACTGTAATATTAGAACGTATATTACCACTGTATTTCCGTACTCTGATTCTTTACTGTACTATCATACTTAGCGTATGTATGTGAGGGTATTTTAGCCCTGCGTATATACGTTGTAGTAGCATCTTCGTACGTGGTGGGCAGGATGTTACAGGTTGGTATCAGAGTTTTGGTTGAAGCTCACCCACCTTTAGTACAACCAGATAGCAGATTAATGTGATATTAATTTG
The DNA here is from genome assembly GCA_038442645.1 of Agave tequilana. NCBI lineage: Eukaryota > Viridiplantae > Streptophyta > Magnoliopsida > Asparagales > Asparagaceae > Agave > Agave tequilana. The sequence continues at coordinate 41,237 of JAVJIF010013004.1, read as the reverse complement.
CACATGGAGAAAGAATCAGAACCATACATTCTAATTTCAAGTACAAGTAAATTGTCCTTCCTGATAATCTTCCTTTTTTCTGAAATCTTTCCATCTTTCTACCTCTCAGGTCCCACTATTCCGACTTTTTCTATTCAAGTCGGTAAATCTTTTTGATTATTTCTAAAATATCTTGCAAGACCGGTGCCTAGTTATGATTAATATCATTGAATCCTACTGTGATCGCTACTTCGAACATTTTTGTGTACATCTCCCTCCTTAATGAAATTGCGAGGACGCAATTTTTGCGAGGTGGGAAGAGTGTAATGCCCTAATTCTAGAATACGTACCTTTTACGATTTTTGACATTTTGATCGTACACATGTCATTCATGTACATATTTTCCTCCATTTGACCCAAAATTTTTGCACGAGACTTTGTACAGATACTGGATTCTACCCTAGAAATTTCATATTTTTGCTTTTTAAATAATTATTTAATTAAATATTTTCTCTCTCCTCTAATTTTTATTTTCTTTCTTTTCTAAATTCATTTCTTTTCTAATTTTCTTCATTTATATTTTTATATGATTTTCTTATGGAATATTAACACATAACACCCCAACAATCTAAAATTTGCATTTCCATTTCTTTTTCCTTCTTTTCTTTTCTTTTTTTTTGTTCCCTCCATTATTCTAGAACTTCCCTAGCTTCTCAAGGAAGCCAAGGCTTTGGCTGCTTGAAGAAGCCTCTCCCTCTATCTTATTATCTTCCTCTCCTGTCCTGGCCATAGCCGGCCATCTCCATCTCTCCTTCCTCCTTTCTTTCTCTAAAAATTACCAAAAAACCCTCCAAAATTCTCCAAAAATCATAAAATCTTACCACCATCTTCTACAACCACTCCAATAGCACCAAGGCTTCTCCACACCTTCCTTAATCAACCTTAATTTTCCCCTAACTTTCCTCCCTCCAAAAGACATTAAAATCACACTTTCTCTCTCTAGAAAACTTCGTTTTTCCCTCTCTAAAAATCCTACACAATTAATTTAACTCCATGACTACTTCCTCATCATCCTAAACTCCTCCTTAGGCCCTGTTTCACCTTCCATAATTTTCTCCATATTTTTATCCCATTAAAAACCCTAAAAATCCCCCACTTTCTCTCTCCTCTTTTTGTACCTTCTCTTTAAGTTTTCTCTGCTCCCTCCATAACTTATGGTTGGATACTAGAGATGGCTCCCTCTCCCTCTCCTCTACCTTCCATAATTTTTCCTATATTTTCTCTATTTAAAAAGGCCCAAAATAATATTTTCTCTCTCCACCTTTACTTTCTCTCTCTAGATATCTCTCTCCTCCCTCATCCTATTTCAGGCTGGCCTCCCTGGCCTTCCCCATCGACTCCTTTACCTACTCCACCAATTTCACACCCATTCACCCTTTCTGTCTCGTCCAAAATCAAAACCCTAATTTTCTCTCTCTAGGTTTTTCTCTCTTTTTGCATTTTCTCTCTCTAAAAATCCTCACCACACCCTCTCCTTCCTCTTACTGTCCTTGGACAGCTCCTTGGCTATACACATGCACGTAGTATTGGGTATTTTCCCGTTATAGGCGAGTACTCTCCCCTTGTAGCATATGTGCACCTACGCACTTGTACATGTATATTTGTATACGCGCATGCATATTTCATATTCTGAGCATTTCTAAAATTTTTTTGTAATTGTTAGAAATTATCTGGGCATTTTTCATGAATTTCCTGCATTTTTGAATTTTCTATATATTTTTAGAATTATTCTGTTTATTTAGAAATTATTTATGTTTTTTTAGAATTTTTCTATGTATTTAGAAGTTTTCTACATATTATATGTATTTCTGAGTATTTAAAAATTTTCTGTGTATTTTTAAGAATTTTCTGTATTTTTCTGACATTTATATGTATTTTCTGCAATTATCTGTATTTTTGGCTCTTGGAACTTACAGTGGTGCACGCTGTAGATAAAGACCCTCGAGATGAACTTTCCTTCTGGGATCGTAGTCTTGAGAGACCCCTCCGGTTATCCAAGAGTAACAGGCCAGTGCCACCGTCCACTACCATTAGGATTTCGTGGTAGCCGGATAGGGGGTTTTATGTCTCGGATGCTCTATCCGTTCTGAAATATCATCCGAGAGACCACTTTGCAGGTCACCCATTACTTTCAGGTTTCATGGTGACTGGGGGCAGAGGGTACCCAGCTCAAGAGGATAATGTAGAGCTTGTGATTGTGTTCATGCTTATTATATTATTTATTGCCTGTGTGAGGTGCTAACATCTTCTACTGGTACATATACTATCGTCGGCACAACCTCCGGGCTTAACTAACATCTTCGAGGGTTTTAGTGGATTAATTATGTTTATATCGCTACCGCCTGATAAGCGGGACCAAGCGCTCAACACTTTATTCACTAGACTCGCTAAGGCGAAACTCTACCGGATTTTAAACTTGCATATTAATACCAAGTCGTTCCGGAGTTTGACCGGGTGCTTTAGTGTCTAAACATTATTCGCTGATCTAACCCCAACACTGCTTGCTCCGCTTGTTTGTGCGCTTTGTCATAACTCTGTTTTTATCACATATTTATGATTGTGAAGAGTTTGAAATACCTGATATGAAATAGTCCTAAGATACATTGGATGCTTGTAACTTGTCTGATATCTGATAGTCCTGATACTGCATCATAACTGACTACTGACTTAACTGGACAATATCATTTATATCTGACTATATACCAGATCTGATATCAACATCTGATGTGGCACCATGATTCCTGACTCAAGACAAATACTCCTGATTCACTCCTGATTCGGTACCGTGAATCCTGAACATATTAACTACAAGATTCATAGATATTGCTTTTATGGGGATATTACTGAATTTTTGATTACTGAATACTGTATTACTGAATCCTGTACAATGACTTATTCATGATACTCTTGTTACTGATATGATGTGTGGAACTAAGTGCCACGCTGAACAAAGTGTCACATCACACATTTTCGTGATGGGGGCCACCTCTTGAATCCTTAGGGGCCACCTCTAGAATTCCACATCTCCCCTGTTACTGTTTCTCCCGTAAATCGATATCGTGAAACTCAACTGGAAATAATCCTGAATATCTCTAACAATGATACAACTTACACTGGGCAGGGGAAAACTGATGGACTTCAATAAGTATGTCTTCATAATGGCTCAATATTACAACACAATTCAGAGCTACCTGAGGCCACATGAGTTCCAGTGGGGGTGTAATAACCCCCTGAACTAATTCTACTATTCTTGATACTTTTGCACCTTGCAGCGTGGGTTGGATAATGGTACCCGTAGGCCATGTCCGGATGGGTTCGACTGGAATGCGGGTTTCAGTATGAACTGCCAGTGGTATGGGACACTGGAAGAGATTGATTAAAATATCTGGTAGTACTGATTGTTATTATTGTATAAATAACATGACTTGCTTGAGACATGTATACTATTGTGTATTTATACTTGTTACTGTTCCTGATAAGTTATCCACTATCATGTTACCTGTAGACTTTGCTACATTACCTGATACTTGTTACACTTCATGTGGTGACATATTCTTCATGTCCACGTATACCTTGCATTGCATGGCTTTAGTTCCTGTATATCTTATAGACACTATTCCTGTATGCTCACATCACTATAGAATGGTTGCATACTTCATCTACATGTTCATTTCCATCACGTCCTCATTATACAACAGTATTTATTATATAAAACTTGATATGACTATAGACATGACCCGATGATAACATGCTAGGTAGTGATGGTATTATTATATGGTATCACTAATACAATATCATGTATTATATTATAGTATCGTGCTTGTATTACTATAGTATATATTACTGCCTCCTTCATTTTACCACTCACTAGGTCGCTTTCTGACGACCCTGGGTTTGCGTGCCTAGGTTGGAGATCCGAGTTATCGTATTGTCAGATAGTCCATTGGATCACATAGGAGACTCCTCATCGAGACCTTTCATAGGTATCTTTATGATTTATTGTTGTTATGTTATTTATCCCTGTTTCTCTCTCCTCTTTCTACCTTCTCTCTAAGTTTTCTCTCTGCTCCCTCCATAACTTTATGGCTGACTACTATAGATGGCTCCCTCTCACTGTCCTCTACCACCCATAATTTTCTCTTATTTTTTCTCTATATAAAAAGGTCCAAAATAATATTTTCTCTCTCCTCCTTTACTTTCTCTCTTTGATATCTCTCTCCTCCCTCATCCTATTTCAGGCCGGTCTCCCTGGCCTTCCTCATCTACTCCTTCACCTACTCTGCCAATTTCACACCCATTCACCCATTCTGTCTCCTTCAAAATTAAAACCCTAATTTTCTCTCTCCATGTTTCTCTCTCTTCTTTGCATTTTCTCTCTCTAAAAACCCTCATCATGCCCTCTCCTTCCTCCTAGAGTCCCTGAACAGCCCTTGGCTGCATACATGCATGTGAGATCGGGTATTTTCTTGATATAAGCGAGTACCCTTTCCTTGCTGCATATGTTCACATACAAGCTTGTACACGTATATTTGTATACGTGCATGTATATTTCATTTTCTGAGCATTTCTAAAAATTTTCTGTAATTGTTAGAAATTATCTGGGCATTTTTGTGAATTTCCTACATTTTAGGAAATTTTTTTTAGAATTATGCTGTGTATTTAGAAATTATTTGTGTATTTTAATGATTTTACTATGTATTTAGAAATTTTCTATATAATATATGTATTTTTTGAGTATTTAGGAATTTTTTGAGTATTTTTAGAAATTTTCTATATTTTAAAGATTTTTTTTGTATTTTCTAGTATTTATACGTATTTTATGCAATTATCTGTATTTTTAGCATTTGGAACTAACAGTAGTGCAGGTTGCAGATAAAAATCCTCGGGATAAACTTCCATTCTGGGATCGTAGTCCTAGGAGACTCCTCTCAGTTATCCAAGGGCAATAGGCCAGCGCCACCGCCCACTACCATTAGGGTTTCGTGGTAACCGGATAGGGGGTTCTATGCCTTGGATGCTCTATCTGTTCTGAAATATCATCCGAGAGACCATTTTGTAGGTCACCCATTACTTTTGGGTTTCGTGGTGACTGGGGGCAGAGGGTACCCTGCTCAGGAGCACAATATGGAGCTTGTGATTCTGTTTGTGCTTATTATATTATTTATTGCCTGTGTGTGGTGCTAACATTTTCTGCAAGTACATATATTGCCTTCGGCACAGCCTTCAGGCTTAACTAACCTCTTCGAAACTTTTAACGGATTAATTCTGTTTATATCGCTACCGCCTCGTAAGCGAGACCAAGCGCTCAGCGCTTTATTCACAAGACTCGCTAAGGCGGAACTCTGCCAGATTTTAGACTTGCATATGATCTAGCCCCAGCACTGCTTGCTCTGCTTGTTTATACGCTTTGCCATAACACTATTTTATCATATATTTATGATTGTGAAGAGTTTGAAGTACCTGATATGAAATAGTCCTTAGAGACATTGGATGCTTGTCACTTGTCTGACATCTGATAGCCTGATACTGCTTCATAACTGACACTGACTTAACTGGACAATATCATTTATATCTGACTATATATCAGACCCGATATAAACATCAGATGCGGTACCATGATTCTTGACTGAAGACAAATACTCCTAATTCACTCCTGATTTGGTACCATGAATCCTGAACAGATTAACTACACGATTCATAGATATTGCTTTTATGGGGATATTACTGAATTTTTGATTACTGAATACTGTATTACTGAATCCTACACAAGGACTTGTTCATGATACTCTTGTTACTGATATGATGCGTGGAACTAAGTGCCACGCAGAACAAAGTGTCACATCACATATTTTCTTGATAGGGGCCACCTCTAGAATTCCACATCTTCCCTGTTACTTTTTTTCCCGTAAATCGATATCATGAAACTCAACTGAAAATAATCCTGAACATTCTCTAATAATGATACAACTTACACTGTGGGGGGGGGGGGGGGAACTGATGGACTTCAATAAGTACATCTTCATAATGGCTCGATGTTGTAACACTATTTGGAGCTACCTGAGGCTACAGGAGTTCCAGTGGGGTGTAATGGCACCCTGAACTAATTTTACTATTCTGAATACTATTGCACCTTGTGACGTGGGTTGGAGGCCATATCCAACCATGTGAGGTCGTTGTCCGGGCATGTACAGGGCCCATTATGAACATGATACATTGATTTCTTATCAATTTCCAATGACCATCCTCAAACTACTCATATATGGATGTATTGTGAACTGAGACGCTAGGGCACATACCTAAACGTCCTAGTAGGACAAGTCCTAATAATAATAACAATAAACATGTTACTGACTAAACTCCTGTACTGATCATGATTCTATAGACTTGATCTGACATGATTCCACAAACATGACATGACTCGACAACACTAACTCTTAGCTACTTTGGTTATGTATATACCCAGTTGATGGTGAAGTGAGGTATATGGTATATAAATGAGGGTTTTCTTATTTGGATTATCACCTCGACGTACTAATCTCATGGATTCAGAAATTGAGTTTAAACAATTGATTTTGCCTATATTTACATTATATATATACAATTAATGAATTACATATACTTTCATTGATATGATTTAACTATGATTTTATGCATACATAAATATGTTTCAGTAACTTCATTTATTTCTTGTACATGTGTATTTACTTTACGCACGCCACTTGGTTTTCTTATGTATTCGCTTGGTTGCATCCTGACAACCCTGAATCTGTATGTCCAGATTCCGGAGCCTGGAGTATCAGGGACTTCCTATTACTGATCGGAGTGTACAGCGGAAGCATAGAAAGTCCCAGGATCGGAACCTGGTAGAAGCTTGGGAACGTATCAGATGATCTTCCAGATCCATCTCCTTTATCTGACTCTCGAGATCTTTCCAGCTCGGGAGCCTTTTCCCATATTATATCTTGCAAATATCTTGTAAATCATATTTTGGTATGTTTCTGTGATGTAATATTCATATATTAATTGATTACATGTTGTGATAACACTATACTTGGACTGTAATATTAGAACGTATATTACCACTGTGTTTCCGTACTCTGATTCTTTACTGTACTGTCATACTTAGCGTATGTATGTGAGGGTATTTTAGCCCTGCGTATATACGTTGTAGTAGCATCTTCGTACGTGGTGGGCAGGATGTTACAGGTTGGTATCAGAGTTTTGGTTGAAGCTCACCCACCTTTAGTACAACCAGATAGCAGATTAATGTGATATTAATTTGCACATGGAGAAAGAATCAGAACCATACATTCTAATTTCAAGTACAAGTAAATTGTCCTTCCTGATAATCTTCCTTTTTTCTGAAATCTTTCCATCTTTCTACCTCTCAGGTCCCACTATTCCGACTTTTTCTATTTCAAGTCGGTAAATCTTTTTGATTATTTCTAAAAATATCTTGCAAGACTGGTGCCTAGTTATGATTAATATCATTGAATCCTACTGTGATCGCTACTTCGAACATTTTTGTGTACATCTCCCTCCTTAATGAAATTGCGAGGACGCAATTTTTGCGAGGTGGGAAGAGTGTAATGCCCTAATTCTAGAATACGTACCTTTTACGATTTTCGACATTTTGATCGTACACATGTCATTCATGTACATATTTTCCTCCATTTGACCCGAAATTTTTGCACGAGACTTTGTACAGATACTGGATTCTACCCTAGAAATTTCATATTTTTGCTTTTTAAATAATTATTTAATTAAATATTTTCTCTCTCCTCTAATTTTTTATTTTCTTTCTTTTCTAAATTCATTTCTTTTCTAATTTTCTTCATTTATATTTTTATATGATTTTCTTATGGAATATTAACACATAACAACCCAACAATCTAAAATTTGCATTTCCATTTCTTTTTCCTTCTTTTCTTTTCTTTTTCTTTTTGTTCCCTCCATTATTCTAGAACTTCCCTGGCTTCTCAAGGAAGCCAAGGCTTTGGCTGCTTGAAGAAGCCTCTCCCTCTATCTTATTATCTTCCTCTCCTCTCCTAGCCATAGCCGGCCATCTCCATCTCTCCTTCCTCCTTTCTTTCTCAAAAAATTACCAAAAACCCCTCCAAAATTCTCCAAAAATCATAAAATCTTACCACCATCTTCTACAACCACTCCAATAGCACCAAGGCTTCTCCACACCTTCCTTAATCAACCTTATTTTCCCCTAACTTTCCTCCCTCCAAAAGACATTAAAATCACACTTTCTCTCTCTAGAAAACTTCGTTTTTCCCTCTCTAAAAATCCTACACAATTAATTTAACTCCATGACTACTTTCTCATCATCCTAAACTCCTCCTTAGGCCCTGTTTCACCTTCCATAATTTTCTCCATATTTTTATCCCTTTAAAAACCCTAAAAACCCCCCACTTTCTCTCTCCTCTTTTTGTACCTTCTCTTTAAGTTTTCTCTGCTCCCTCCATAACTTTATGGTTGGATACTAGAGATGGCTCCCTCTCCCTCTCCTCTACCTTCCATAATTTTTCCTATATTTTCTCTATTTAAAAAGGCCCAAAATAATATTTTCTCTCTCCTCCTTTACTTTCTCTCTCTAGATATCTCTCTCCTCCCTCATCCTATTTCAGGCTGGCCTCCCTGGCCTTCCCCATCGACTCCTTTACCTACTCCACCAATTTCACACCCATTCACCCTTTCTGTCTCGTCCAAAATCAAAACCCTAATTTTCTCTCTCTAGGTTTTTCTCTCTTTTTTGCATTTTCTCTCTCTAAAAATCCTCACCACACCCTCTCCTTCCTCTTACAGTCCTTGGACAGCTCCTTGGCTTTACACATGCACGTAGTATTGGGTATTTTCCCGATATAGGCGAGTACTCTCCCCTTGTAGCATATGTGCACCTACGCACTTGTACTTGTATATTTGTATACGCGCATGCATATTTCATATTCTGAGCATTTCTAAAATTTTTTCGTAATTGTTAGAAATTATCTGGGCATTTTCATGAATTTCCTGCATTTTTGAAATTTTCTATATATTTTTAGAATTATTCTGTTTATTTAGAAATTATTTATGTTTTTTTAGAATTTTTCTATGTATTTAGAAGTTTTCTACATATTATATGTATTTTCTGAGTATTTAGAAATTTTCTGTGTATTTTTAAGAATTTTCTGTATTTTTCTGACATTTATATGTATTTTCTGCAATTATCTGTATTTTTGGCTCTTGGAACTTATAGTGGTGCACGCTGTAGATAAAGACCCTCGAGATGAACTTTCCTTCTGGGATCGTAGTCCTGAGAGGCCCCTCCGGTTATCCAAGAGTAACAGGCCAGTGCCACCGTCCACTACCATTAGGATTTCGTGGTAGCCGGATAGGGGGTTTATGTCTCGGATGCTCTATCCGTTCTGAAATATCATCCGAGAGACCACTTTGCAGGTCACCCATTACTTTCAGGTTTCATGGTGACTGGGGGCAGAGGGTACCCAGCTCAAGAGGATAATGTAGAGCTTGTGATTGTGTTCATGCTTATTATATTATTTATTGCCTGTGTGAGGTGCTAACATCTTCTACTGGTACATATACTATCGTCGGCACAACCTCCGGGCTTAACTAACATCTTCGAGGGTTTTAGTGGATTAATTATGTTTATATCGCTACCGCCTGATAAGCGGGACCAAGCGCTCAACACTTTATTCACTAGACTCGCTAAGGCGAAACTCTACCGGATTTTAAACTTGCATATTAATACCAAGTCGTTCCGGAGTTTGACCGGGTGCTTTAGTGTCTAAACATTATTCGCTGATCTAACCCCAACACTGCTTGCTCCGCTTGTTTGTGCGCTTTGTCATAACTCTGTTTTTATCATATATTTATGATTGTGAAGAGTTTGAAATACCTGATATGAAATAGTCCTAAGATACATTGGATGCTTGTAACTTGTCTGATATCTGATAGTCCTGATACTGCATCATAACTGACTACTGACTTAACTGGACAATATCATTTATATCTGACTATATACCAGATCTGATATCAACATCTGATGTGGCACCATGATTCCTGACTCAAGACAAATACTCCTGATTCACTCCTGATTCGGTACCGTGAATCCTGAACATATTAACTACAAGATTCATAGATATTGCTTTTATGGGGATATTACTGAATTTTTGATTACTGAATACTATATTACTGAATCCTGTACAATGACTTATTCATGATACTCTTGTTACTGATATGATGTGTGGAACTAAGTGCCACGCTGAACAAAGTGCCACATCACACATTTTCGTGATGGGGGCCACCTCTTGAATCCTTAGGGGCCACCTCTAGAATTCCACATCTCCCCTGTTACTGTTTCTCCCGTAAATCGATATCGTGAAACTCAACTGGAAATAATCCTGAACATCTCTAACAATGATACAACTTACACTGGGCAGGGGGAAACTGATGGACTTCAATAAGTATGTCTTCATAATGGCTCAATATTACAACACAATTCAGAGCTACCTGAGGCCACATGAGTTCCAGTGGGGGTGTAATAACCCCCTGAACTAATTCTACTATTCTTGATACTTTTGCACCTTGCAGCGTGGGTTGGAGGCCATATCCAACCGTGTGAGGTCGTTGTCCCGGGCATGTATGGGGTCCATTTGAATATGATACCTTAATTTCCCAATTAGTTTTCAATAACCAACATCAGACTAATCCTATGTGGATGTATTGTGAACTAAGACGTTAGGGCACATATCTAAACATCCGAGTAGAATGAGTCCTAATAATAATAGCAATAAACATGTTACTGACATAACTCCTGTACTGATCATGATTCTACAGACATGATCTGACATGATTTTACAAACATGACATGACTCGACAACACTAACTCTTAACAACTCTGGTTATATATATGCACAGTTAATGGTGAAGTGAGGTATATGGTATATAGATGAGGGTTTTCTTATTTGGATTGTCCCCTCGATGTACTAATCTTATGGACCTACATTTACATTATACATATACAGTTAATGAATTACATATGTTTTCATTGATATGATTTAAATATGATTTTATGCATACATAAACACGCTTCACGTAGCTTCATTTCTTTCCTGTACATGTGTTTTTACTTTTGTGCACGCCACTTGGCTTTCTTATTTATTCGCTGGGTTGCATTCTGACAACTCTGGATCTGCATGTCCAGATCTCGGAGCTTGGAGTATCAGGGACTTCTTCTTGCTGATCGGAGTGCGCAGCTAAAGTGTAGCAAGTCCCAAGATCGGAACCTGGCAGAAGTTTGAGAACGTATCAGATGATCTTCCAGATCTATCTCTTTTATCTGACTCTCGAGATGCATTTCCAGCTCGGGAGCCTTTTATCATATTATATCTTGAAAATATCTTGTAAATCATATTTTGGTACGTTCCTGTGATGTAATATTCATGTAATATTGATCACATGCTGTGATAATACTGTACTTGGACTGTAATGTTGGGATGTATATTATCACTGTGCTTCTGTACTCTGATTTATAACTGTACTTTTATGCTTAGCGTATATATGTGAGGGTATTTTCACCCTGCGTATGTACGTTGCAGTAGCGTCTCCGTACCTAGCGGGGCGGGGCGTTACAATCCACATCAATGGCTCAGATCTTCCTGCGTTTCAAATCAAGCCTAAGGCACCAAGGAACCCTTCACCAGTTTCGCTCTCCTGTTTCTCTCTCGCAGACTCTGACAAGTAGAAGAGCGTGAGACACCTATAATGGTCAAAATCCTGACCTCCAATGATGATGACACATGACCTCTGTCAGTTCGGAGCCATTTCAGAAGCTGCTCCTCGCCCCGAGGACACTTTCACCTAGGCAACTCCAATGCATGCAGCTTTCCCGCCGTCCACCCCCTTTTTGGAGACTTTAGCTCCACACAAGATATTCTTAGCAACAGATCATCCCTGATCTCCGCCTTCAGTTACACCACGATAACAAATCATCCCTAATCTTCGCCTTCTGTTACGCAACCTGATCTTCCTCCACATTTATAACGTGAAATACCCTCCAGCCTGGGCAATTATAGACAGAGGCGAGATTTTCTGCATGCAATCTCAACACTCAAGTGTCAATTATCACGACCGTTGCAACAAATCTACACGTGCAGATTATGTGGTTGTGAGAATCACGCTCGTATCATCCGCCCTCATGCACACATATCAGAACAACTATAAATGGACCTTCTCCTCCACCGAGATGTGGGTTCTTTTTCTTCCACTCAGTCCAAACCAGTATACATCATCCAATTCCTGTAATTCCTGTAAACTCGTAAGTTATAGTAAAATTCTTCTTCCTCTCTGTGGGTTTTTTGAATTTGAATTTTCATGTAAAAATCATGTATTTATGTCTATTATCTGTGTTGTGCCCACTACTTTACACTCTAATATCCCTCTTTCACTTGTGGTTTGTATAGGTCGTCTGATTATTCACACCAAAAAATCTCCACTACAGGGATGCAAGCAAAGTCCATTCTTACAGCTGAAATGTTCTTCAGCGGGCAAAAGGTACACGCATATATGAAGAAACAAATAAAACAAAAATGGACCCTCATTTCAACATTCATTTATTTTATGCCCAAACCAGGACCTAGTTTAAGATGATTTTATAATTTTATGTCCATCTCTCGTTGGAAATTTGGCAATAGAAGTAAATTCGAAATTTAATGGGGGCCATAAAAATAAACTGGGTCAAATTAGGGTAAGAAAGTATTATTCCCATAAAGAACTGGAGAGGTCAAAGGCCCTCCTTGTCCTCACTAAGTTCGCTGGACTCTTCTCTTGGTGGTATTCTTAACTTCTCTGTATTTTGACTGAATTGAAGGGGAACGGTCCAAATTTGGGGAGCCGCCTTAGCTGTTTCCAGCTGTGTTGTCTTTTTTTTTTATTATAATATCTCAACTCTTTTGACTTCTTTAATATGGTGGAATATTCTCCTTCTCACATACTGGCGATATTCTCAATATTTTTCTTTTCTTTTTTTTCCTTTTTGCTCCCTTTCTTTACAAGACTTGTAAGTAGGGGTGAGCATCGGTCGGTTCGGTTCGGTTTTTGCTAATTTTTGTAAAACCGAACCGAACCGATTAGACTTAGTAACCGAACCGAACCGAATCAACTTAGTTCGGTTCGGTTTTTCGGTTTTTTCGGTTAGGTCAATATATTGTCATCATTTCTTACATTTTTTAATCACCATTATGTTATCATCCTTTAATATTATAATCTCAAATATCTATTACCCAAATTAGAAATAAGAAAAAGATTCTAAGCTTAATGTGAATTGAAAATTTCATATTCTAAAACTTTTACACCGTATTTGAGCTCTTATATCAAAACTCATATAATTATTACTAACTTTTAATGATAAGAATGAAAAAAAGAACTATATTAATATAAATATTATTCTCAATTGTGATGGTGTACTTAATATTGCTTTCACTTATTCAACATAAAAAAGATGGTATTACTAAAACTAATGAGATAAGCTTCTACCAGTTTTTATTATGAACTATATGATTCACTAAATTGAATTTGAGTAGATTAATATATAGGGTGAGAAATTCGGTTCGGTTCGGTCTATTCGGTTTTGGAACACAAAACCGAAACCCGACCGAATTAGAGCGGTTCGGTTCGGTTCGGGTTCGGGTTTCGATTTTTGGTCGGTTATTTCGGTTATAACCGAACTTTGCTCACCCCTATTTGTAAGTTGGGCCTAGCGAGCCGAGATTTGAGATGTTCGTGTTCTTCAATTATTTATTCGAGCTTAAAATTTTGCTCAAATTATAGTTTATTTTAGTTGGCGAACAAGCTCAAGTGAGTTTTCAACAAGCTTGAGTTGAGTCTCGGGCTTTTCAAACTTAGGCTCTATTTGTTTTACCACAAAACGTCGAAAGTCGTAAGTGGTAAAATAAAAATGAACAAAATGAACTATAACAGGAACTGTTTTACGGTGTTTGGTTGGCAAAGTGACAGCGTAAATGAAAAAATATATTGGGTTTTACGATACTTGGTTGACAAAGTGAAAGCGTAAATGGAAAAATATATTATACTTTACGGTGTTTGGTTGGTTAAGCTAAAGTGTGAATGAGAAAGTATATTGTATTTTATGGTGTTTGGTTGATAATATAAAAGTGTAAGTGGAAAAGTTAAACACAAAATTAACTGTAACAGTGATTTAAATATTATGAATACTATTAAATTTAATCTACTACTGACAATTAAATGTCTCAATAAATTTGAGATAAAATATTAATAATTTTAATATTTTATTTATAACAATAATATTAATAAATATTAGTATAATTAGTAAAAAATTACTAAAATATTAACTAAATAAATAATTATAAAATTTTAAGAAAATCTAAAGAATATTAATAAAATTTTAAGAATACTAATAAAACATAAATATTTAAAATATTTAAAAATAATAAAATTTAGTTATAATATTATAAAATACTTAATAATTATTATAATATTAAATTCATTATAATATTATTGTACTATTATTAAAATATAAAATTAACAAATTACATATAATTATAATTTTAATAATAGATTATTATTATAATATTATTATTACAATATTAACATAATAAATAATATAATAATAAATTATATATAATATTAATAAAATAATTATTTACATTAAGAAATAAATAAATTAAATATATAGTAATTTTATATTAAAGCATATTATTGTTATATTAATAAAATATTAAATCTAAATAAAATATTAAGAAAATTTGTATAATATTAATAAAATAATAAAGTATTAAATAACAATAGTAAATTAAAATATCAAAATATTAAATATTTAAACAATATTAAAAATAATAAAAAACTAAAAATTACAAATATAAAATAATTAAATAATTGGATAAGAAATTAAACACTATTAAAAATATTAAAAATATTAAAGATTTAATAATATTAAATCATATATTGATTATCAAGTAACTGCTTTGGAGTATCAGTGTACTACAAGTGAGATTTACATGACCACAAAATTAGCTGTAGCAGTTGCAAGTGAGAAAATGTGGATGTAAAAGTGAGATTTATATAACCACAAAAATTAACTATAGCAACTGCAAGTGGGAAAATGAGAGTTGCATTTTGCAAGTTATTTTGCAGCGATACAAACAACAAAAAATGAAAAAGATATTTTATGACTTACGACTTGCGGCATTTTGCGGTGAAATAAATAGACCCTTATTTGCTATATTTTTAAGCAAATATTAAATTATATTTTAAAAATATATATGAAAATAATATAAACATTAAATCTTTAGGAAGTGAACCGTGATGACTTAGAAACACCGTGATATCATTTTGAATAGTAAATATGAGTATAAAAATTATAATTATTTTTTCTTTTGAAATCTAACAATAATTATAATTTTCACCCCAAGTGTCGCTAATGAGTCGAGCTTAAGCATAAGCCAACACGAGCCTAGTTATAGCTATGTTCAAGTTTGTTTATTTATTTTACCGAGCTTATATTAGTATTCAAGCTTGATTCATTTAAGTCATTGGATGAGCCTAAATGAGCTTTTACCAAGCGATGTTGAGCCAGCCTTGAGCTTTTCGAGCTCTCTAGCAGCCTTATTTGAAACCTATAGCCGTAACATAGTTGTAAAACATTGTAATACATGAGCGGAGGAGAAATAAATAAAGTTTTGTATTATAAGAAAATGGGAATTTTCATAACTCAATTCTTTTTTCCCTCTCTCTGACTAAGAAGTACGAACACTTTAAATGTAAAATTGTATCGTGCTGGACATGTGTCGATACATGTATTAGATGTGATACTTCTATTTTCAATATATTTTCTGAAATATGTTGTGTTTGGTGAATCATATCGTATCGTGCTCGTAGCTAAGTGTCCAAGTCCATCCACTATTACTATATGATATCTATTTGTTGTTAGCAGGATAACAATCTCTCTGAGGAATCCACCAACCAGGCAGAGACTGATGCAGCTGGAGATGTAACCACACGACAAGAACAGAGATTAATAAAGAAAAAATAATCAACACAGTATTTAACGAGGTTCGACAACGTGCCTACGTCCTTGGGAAAGGGGGAGAGAGATTTTATTGGTTCAGCAATCAATACAAACTAATACAGAGGGATACTTGAGGGAACTTTCAGAAATACAATACATGAGGCTCTTGCCCTTATTTATAGCCACAAAGTCCCTAGGTTTTAGGAAACCCCGATGGGAGTCGATCCCAAATAGAAAGGAATCCGAATCTTGAAAGGAAAGCCAAAACGCGTCTGTCACTCGACCGGCCGGTCGACCGACCCATGCCACGGTCGACCGGCCCGGTCGACTGACCCAACAGAGAGCAGCCTGCTTTCAGTCGGTAGACCGGACGGTCCACCGGTCCATGCCACGGTCGACCGGGCGATCGACCAGCATACCCCTGTGCACATAGTGCACACCGGTCGACAACACAGTTGACCGGTCCTTCCTCCGGTCGACCGGACGGTCGATCGAGGTTTTTCTAGGCCTGCTACACGCGGCGTTTCTTGCTCCCTTTGTCTATCGATCTCTGTGCTATCTGCAGATATCTCCTCTATCTCCTCTCTCCCTACAATTCTCCATCTCGGTGAAGATTTTTCAAATTTGAGCCGAACTCCAACGACCACCAATATATCACCTGGCGAAATCGACACACGATCTCGGCTTGTGCATTTTGAACGAAATCGATACACGATCTCGGCGAAATCGACACACGATCTCGGCTTGGCCAACAGACGAAACCTGTTCCTTCAAACGAATCGCCAGTACACGTATAATTGATTTCCACTGATCTCAATAGATCCAAACTGAGTTTGTCGTTGCCACTGCAACTCTCACCAAACTCTAATATCAATTGTTGGCGTCCAACTTCAGCTCAGCTATCCAATCGGAATGTACCATACATGCGTTACGAGCCGATCAACGAACGTGTCTCTCACTCAGCAACTTCATGACCTCACGAAGAATTCATCATGAGCCAACACTGACTCTCTAATTGACTGGCTCTCTCCAGTCTACATGTCTTTAGTTGACGGTCCAACCAAATCTGAGTAGAGCACATTGAACACCATTATCGGCTTCAATAAACTGGATGCATACCCCTTATGCAAGCTTAACCATCTTCTCACCAGAAAATCAACTGTTCATCGAGATCACAATGCTTCACCTCTACGTGAAGTCCAACTCTCCACCTCTACGTAAAGTCCCAATCAACTTCTCGAGAACCCAAACAGCTTCACATAAGTTGCATCATCAAAATGTGGCTGCGCTTTTACGACTGCATACGTACCTTGCCCAAAGGATCAAGCCAACCGTAGTTCATTTAAATGAGCTCCATCAAGCTCAAGCACCTGTACCTGAATCTTCAGTAGCGAACCTTTCTGGCTGAGTCATATGAACCTCCTCACCACCGTCATGGAGAACAACGGCCTTCAACTTGAGCTTGTCGCGGTCACAAGTGTTTTCCATTGGTTTTGCAAAGGGGAAAACTTACAAAAAAGGGTCGAGGAGCTAAATTAGAAGTAATTCTTTTGCAATAAAAAGATTACAAGTAGATTTCCTCTGAGATTCTGGAGAAGTGTGCGGTAGGAGTTTGGTCAGGGCGCGACCACTTTGTCCCTTTGACGATGCGATCGATCAGACAGTCGGTCTGCTGCCAGATGGAATTCCCTTCTCGCTTGGTTCGGGGAATCGGAGAACAGAAGGTTGGTAGAACCCTCTTGTTACTTCTTAAACTGCCTCCGCTTGGGAATTCCTTCTCGCCTGGTTCCGAAGATTCCTTGAGAGGGAGGAAGATCTCAGGGTACCAGCACCCTGATTAGAGAAGTAGTTCTCTGAATTCTTGGAAGTAGGAGAATAGATCTCTATTTAGCCGTCTCTTTCCTCTGTTTTTCAGCCTCTCTCTAAGTGCGCCTGTTCGTATACCTCTGGTGGGCTATTTATAGGGAGAGCAGGGGTATAATTGTCCCTGAAAATCTGAAAACAGATTGAGTCAATCTATTTAAATCTGGAAAGTAGCCTTGTCGCGAGGCTAGAATCAGCTTTTGCGAAGCTAGGAATAGCAGGTAATGTTGATCTCCTGATCCGCTTTGATTCTTTCCAAATAACTGAAAGATCTCCCCTGATCTTCTTGTTTTAGGAGAGTCAAGAGATTATGATAAACAACTGCCAAATTTGATCTCAGATTTGATGTCGATTAGATTTGATCTTGAATAGATTTAATCTCATCTGGAGATTTAATTGGTCAAAGGTGGCCATGAAAGACCCGCATTGGAGCTGCCGCGTCGAGCTCACAGCGGAGCTGGAAGGAGCATCTGGCGAAGTCAGAAGAAAGCTCTTCAGCGGAGCTGGATAAACATCTGTGGCGAAGCTACCGACCATCCTTCTACGTGGTTGCGTGTGACTTCGAGCGAAGCTAACTCTCTGCGGAGTTAACTGAGCACTTCAGGCGAAGCTGTAAGTTAGCTCACTGATAAAGCTTTGAACAGCTTCAAGGCGAAGTTGGACAAACTTAGCCTCTCAGGTGAGGCTATCCTCTCGGGCTCATGTGATGCTAAGTGTTGAGCTAACCTAACATCTTAGACTTGCTTAGGCTCTTCAAAGACAATCTGGGCTCACTGTCTGCTTCACTAGATCAGTAGAGTCTAAGTTGCTGATTTGTCCCTTGGAGATGGGTAAAAAACTGGTCGTCAGCTTATCTGCCACTTGTTTTTTGTAAATGTCAACAAGTTTAGACATTGTTCAGGCCAGTCAGGATCTTGTCTTTTTTAGAGTGTCAAAAATACCCCCTTCAAAGTTTTCGTAAGTCTGCAATGGAATGGTTTAGACTCCGAAATACTTTGAATTGCTTTGATTGATGGTATGTGAAGTACGAACGTCGCCATGGTGGTTGAGTTCAGCTTCGCTTTCAATCCTGCTTCTGGATTGGAATAAGTTCGCCGAGGAATCGTGTAGATTTGCGATTCTGGGTAGCTTCGTGTCTGGGCCTCCCGGAGTAGCTTCGCTTCAAATCAGTTTTGGAACGACGTTCCTTTCCCGAGGCTAACTGCCTTTCGGCTAGTTACGAGAAGGATTACTCCTTTTTCTCGAGGTTAGAATAACCTCTCTTGCATTAAAGAGGAAGATCATTACTTCTGCGCGCATTTTCGGGGAGACTATTCCCTTTCTCAAGGCTCAGTGCTTGACTGCCTTAAATTCGATCGCGCTTCTAAGCTTGAAGTAGCGGCGGTCTGATCAGGCCATGAAGCCTATAAATAGGACACTTGAAGTCCTCTTCAAGGAAACAGTCCATTCATGACATCTCCTGGTTGTTCAGAGAAGGATACTCAGATCTCTGAAATAGTAGGGGTGCCTACTCTAGTCATTAACCGGCCAAGAACTGGTGAGTTTCGGTCATCCAGAGACTTCACCAATGGACTAGTGACTTTAGGGAGTTTATCTCCCTTAATTTAGCTTTATCAGCTGCCTCAGGGATTGATTTCCTTATTCTTCATTCTGTATCTGACTGACCTTGATCTGCTGAATCTGCTTATTAAATCCGCCACATAAGTAAGGATTGGGACTTAGTCTCTTCAAGGTTGAGCCAGTCTTGCCATATAGGTGGGGTCAAGACTGCATTCCTCTAGATCAGTCTGGATTAGCCATATAGGTGGCGTTAGAACTTGGTCCTTTTTGAGGCTTCTCCAGCCTAACTGCCTTAGGCGGAGCTAAGACTTGACTTATGCTAAGCTACTCCATCATCATTGTGCAAGCGAGGCTATCCTCTGCTTAATTGAAGCACCACTGGATCGGATATGAACCGCTTCGTCCAAAGAATTTGACTTAGCACTTCGTTTTCGCAGCTTTCTCTTTGATTTAACGCTAACCTGTTTCCCGTTTACGTTGCTGTGAACTGTGCCTGCCAGTCTTTTGTCTTGATGAAAGAGACTAGAAAATTGCCTCTTGATCTCCGAGTTGAAGCTCTGACCATAAGCAGGAGGAACAAACTGGAGCAGCTGATGCGTGTTCCCAGAGGAGGTTGGCAGTCGCTTATCCGAGATGATCCACTCCGAGAAGGGGCTGGTAGTCGCTTATCCGAGATGATCCACTTTGGGAAAGCGGACATCACCTGTAAGGTCTCGGATCCTTCTTTTGTCAATTTTCATCAAAGAAGATCCAGCTTCTTGATTACAAAATCTGCCATTATGTGAAGGATTACGACCTTGTGCATAAGGAAGGCCTTTCGTGTCCAGTTGGTTTACCTTAGAAGTAAATAGGACAACTTGTATGCCTTTAGAGCAAATGATTATGCTGTATGAAAAACAACCTTGATGCAGTAGTATCAATGTATCTTCCCTTTTAAATCAATAAAAGTGTTTATTCTCTGCCTATCTGCTTTGTTTCCCTCCTTTTTGATTCGAGAACACCTGAAGTGGACCAACTTAGGCAAGTCTTTTCCCTAGGAGGAAATGAGAACTCTTAGCCGAGCTAAACTTTCGACGAAGCTGAAGACAGATTTCCAAATATGTCAGGAGTCAGTTTCTGGT
The DNA here is from genome assembly GCA_038442645.1 of Agave tequilana. Lineage (NCBI taxonomy): Eukaryota > Viridiplantae > Streptophyta > Magnoliopsida > Asparagales > Asparagaceae > Agave > Agave tequilana. Next base: position 20,600 of record JAVJIF010013004.1, on the reverse strand, counting down.
GAAGCTAGCACGGAATTTCTGCGAAGCTAGAGATGTGCTTTTAGCGGAGCTAAGGTATGTTTCTCAGCGAAGTTATTCAAGCGTCGCGCTAAGTGAACAATGGACTCACGGCGGAGTTAGCCCTTAGCGGGGCTGAAGTAAAGCTTCTTGGGAAGGCGCTTTAGGCGCCGTTTCAAATTAATTTGAAATGACTGCCTGCGCTCCTTTCGAGGAGGCGAAGTTTTAGGCAATTATTAGCCTATAAAAGCCTGATCGGGCTAAAAGAGAAGGCACCACTTCTATTTAAATTTTCAGAGAACTGCAAATCTCTTCTTCTTCTTTCTCCTACGTTTGGAATTTTAAGAACTTCTTCAGTTCTTCAATGGCCCCCAAAAGACGAGCAGGAAAAGAGGTAGCAACCTCTACGACGGAGGGTCCTTCTCCTCCTCCGGTCATTGAACGACCTATCGCAGGTAGGGATCTTTCCTTTTTATTCAGAGGTTTTTATTTCTTTTTGAAGCCAATTTCTGGCTATCTTCCGATGAATCCAGGGTGATCAATCATGATCCCATGATCTTAGGGAGTTCAACTCCCTAAAGTTTCCCTTGATTTTTTGATTGGGAATTTTAAGAACCGAAGGGTTTCTTCTCCAAACTTCTATGCGAAGCTAACCCTTAGGCGGTTCTCAACCTGTCAAATGATAGGATTCGAAGCTAACCTTTGGAGCGTAACTGAAAAGGACCATAATGCCCTTAAAATAATTTTTAGGCAACAATATCCTTCTGATGAAGTTAGCCCTGGGGTTTTGTCGCGTTCTGTTATCCGAGGTCAAGCTTCCAGAGCGAAGCTACTACTTAGATATTTTTCTACATCCTGCCTTCATGTGGAGTGCGGAGTTAAGGGGCAAAGCTATTGTTAGGCCAGCTTTGCTCGTAGAGCAAAGCTACGCCTTAACAAAAATTACATTCTTGTTTTAGCTCTCCTTCGGCCGATGAACTAATCATAGTTTCTCCTTATTTTTGCAGTGCACTATACTCCTGGTCATCTGAACAGTCTCTTTGGAACAGCCAGGGGGCTGGATGGCAATGTTAGCCTATAGTTTCAAGGGCAGGCTTCATTATTCAGCGAGCGGAGCGCTCCTGATCGGGATGCACTTATTCATGCTGGGGATCAGCGCACCATGGGAGCATCTTAACTACTGCTCCTCTTGAAGATTCTGACTGAAGAATCTATCGGAAGCCCGGCTTCATGTTTGGAGATGTAGCGCCAGACAATGATCACCAGCTGCTAGCGGACAGGGGCAGTGGATTTTCAAATTGGATGGTGAGAAGTACTATCTCCCATCTAGCAAGCTGCATTTTCCCTTGTCCTTTTTTCAATGTGTGACGAGGGCTCGGAAGATGCAGTGGCAAGTGACTCAGACTACTGACTCCGTTCACGTGGGGAAGTTGATAGCTCCGTCCCCTGGTTATACGAGGGCAGATCCTCCTCGCTGTATATTGGGTCTCCACCCTGGGACGTACTTCCAGACATTCCGGTGGGAGAAAATCCTGCGGTGGCTCAGACTTTTGGAAATCAGTTTTTTAAGGTTTATGGCAATTATCCAGCCACTGACTTCAGGACCCCGGGGTGGATTCATCATCCCAAAGCATGACGGAGGGACTTGACTCAATATGTCCTTACCCATTTTGAGGAAGATCTGGAGAGGCTGGGACTCTACGAGGCCGTTAGGGTGACCTGTTATGGCATTCAGATGAGCGTAGCAAACTTCTATGTCCTTTTTGAGTTGTACTACCTTGCCACGGGGACCTTCTTCATCCCTGTTGGCGAATTGGGCATGGCTCTGTACGAGATGTGGGAAGTCTCTGCTCTGCCTTTGGGGTCTCTGCCATATGAAGAATATTTCCCGTACGAAGCGGAATTGGTACTTCTGGAGAAATAGGAGCCCGCCTTGTTTGAGACTTACGGGAGTTGATGTGCCACTTTACATTTGCTCAAGCATGCATGGAAGCCATAAGGGAGCTTCATGCAGTTTGAAGAGCTGGGAAAATTATTTGTTCCCTGACTTGAAAGGTACTCTCGGAGCAGCTCACTGTGAAGTCGCAGATGAAGACATCTTTCGTAAGATGCAAGAGCACTCCAAAGGGGTTTGATTTTGGAAGAAGATGACGGACCCTATGAGAAAGGTGATATTCTTCTTAGTTTTCATCACCAGGCTCGTTGATCGACGTCCCGGAAGGCGCTTCTAGCTGGCTTTTTAACAGTTTGGTTGAAGAGATGCGTGGTGTCGTCTTCGTCTGGTGATGTCATTCATTAGACTGTCTTATTACCTGCTGTTCGTCTAGTCCATGATCGTTCTCTTGGACTTCTTCCAGCCATGGTGTGCTGTATTCAAAGAGGCCTTCGTGTATTGACGGAGGCTTTCTGTAGGCCACCAACAACGAAGCGAGGAAAGGGGACTATCTTGCCTCGCGACGGACCAAACCCCAGAATTGGTTTGGCATATACTTATTTGATGGCATGGTTCGCCCTTCACTGCCCCTCCATGATCCAGGCTTGTGAGGAGCCCCAGAAGGTGTTCGAATGGCACTTTTCCGTTGATTCGATGGGTGTTCATGGTCACGGACTTATGTGGCTGGGGTCCGTAGGCTGCTGTGCCGTCATAACGTCTACAGTCTTTTCGGTGGCTTCCCTACATTCGTGATGCAGCCTATGGTGAAGAATTCAAGGATGAAGGGGAAGGGCAGACGTCATTGAGTCGGGGAGTCTTCGAATGGCTGGTTAGTATCCGGCCATCCCACTTGTTGTATACAAGCGGGGACACCTGTTACCTGGAGCCCTATGTTCCGAGTCGGTTTGCCCGTCAGTTTGGATATGACCAACTGTATGTAGGCAATCCAAACAGTAGTCTGGCCTTTACGGGGAGCCTCATCGATGGAGCTCGTGCCTGGCGGTTTTACATTACTGGCTGTACTGAGGCGCGACTGTGCATGCCGTTAAGGACTCCGAACCTTCTGACGACCCTGGGATTCTGTCAGTGGTATAGAACCTCGAACTCCACGCCAACTGGGTTTTCTATTAATTTCTTTGGTGTGAAGTTGATCTCTTAGCGGTTGAAGCGGAAGGTCATTGAGAAGAGCGAGGGTAAGAGGGTCCGCGTTTCAGGCCTCGGGGAATTCATTGTTGTTGATGATAGCGAAACCTCGGATGCAGGAAGTCACCGCTTTGAAGGGGATACAGGTGCTGAAACTCCAGCAGCTGCTTCTGGTGGGGTAGGCACGGCCCCTATGGACATGTTGACGTGGAAGAAGTGGAGGAAGAAGATCCTGATGTCCACTTCAAGCGAAAGCGGGAAAGTGGATCTCGTAGGAAGAGGGTAGTGAATAAGGCTCGTCGCTACGCTCCTACTGTTATTGCAGAGGGCAAATCATCTACAGTGCCTCCTCCTCCTGCTCCATTAGTCATTAAGTTGTCGGCTCCTAGGCAGACCGCCGATAAAGCTGTTCCGGACCCGAGTAAGATCAGCTCTATTCTTGCAATACACTCTTATCTATTCCATACAGCTCATTGTTTACTTCATGATTCAGGAACCGAGGCGTTAGAGACTCGAAAGCTGAGGCTGCGAGAGAACAGAGGGAGCATTATGATCCCCGGTTCACTTATAGAGAAGGTGACGAGGCTAGCTATTTTGCCGTCTCGGAAGAATCTGGAGGTGATGCGGCCGATGTAGGTCCTTCAGGTGCTGGGACCTCAAAAGGAGGTCCCCTAGCTTCCAGTTCTTTTGGGTGGCCCACAGAGGGTTCGGCGAGTGAAGGTGGGCCGACCGTTCGGGTTGATTCTGCCAAAGATTTCCCAATGGAGCCTGAGGGGACTGATGCAGCCATCGAGGAGGTTTGGAGAGAAACTGCTGCCAAGGCAATTGAGGCGACATCGTCCTTTAGTAATGCCTTAACCTTTTGACTCCTGCTATTGATTATGCCTTGCTTAAACAAAGTCTTGTCACGATACAGGTGTTCCAATTTTGAGTACATCGATGATTAGTCTACAATTCTGCATTTTTATGTCGCATTTTCCCACCAGTTTATGAATAAATAGTCGGTCTAATACGTGTTTTGGTCTTTATTGCAGGTACAACCAAAGTTCAAAGGCAAAGATGGAATAAGAGCCTAATTCCGGTGTATATTGGGTCTCCACCCTGGTTATACGAGGGCAGATCCTCCTTGCTGTATATTGGGTCTCCACCCTGGGACGTACTTCCAGACATTCCGGTGGGAGAAAATCCTGCGGTGGCTCAGACTTTTGGAAATCAGTTTTTTAAGGTTTATGGCAATTATTCAGCCACTGACTTCAGGACCCCGGGGTGGATTCATCATCCCAAAGCATGACGGAGGGACTTGACTCAATATGTCCTTACCCATTTTGAGGAAGATCTGGAGAGGCTGGGACTCTACGAGGCCGTTAGGGTGACCTGTTATGGCATTCAGATGAGCGTAGCGAACTTCTATGTCCTTTTTGAGTTGTACTACCTTGCCACGGGGACCTTCTTCATCCCTGTTGGCGAATTGGGCATGGCTCTGTACGAGATGTGGGAAGTCTCTGCTCTGCCTTTGGGGTCTCTGCCATATGAAGAATATTTCCCGTACGAAGCGGAATTGGTACTTCTGGAGAAATAGGAGCCCGCCTTGTTTGAGACTTACCGGGAGTTGATGTGCCACTTTACATTTGCTCAAGCATGCATGGAAGCCATAAGGGAGCTTCATGCAGTTTGAAGAGCTGGGAAAATTATTTGTTCCCTGACTTGAAAGGTACTCCCGGAGCAGCTCACTGTGAAGTCGCAGATGAAGACATCTTTCGTAGGATGCAAGAGCACTCCAAAGGGGATTTGATTTTGGAAGAAGATGACGGACCCTATGAGAAAGGTGATATTCTTCTTAGTTTTCATCACCAGGCTCGTTGATCGACGTCCCGGAAGGCGCTTCTAGCTGGCTTTTTAACGGTTTGGTTGAAGAGATGCGTGGTGCCGTCTTCGTCTGGTGATGTCATTCATCAGACTGTCTTATTACCTGCTGTTCGTCTAGTCCATGATCGTTCTCTTGGACTTCTTCCAGCCATGGTGTGCTGTATTCAAAGAGGCCTTCGTGTATTGACGGAGGTTTTCTGTAGGCCACCAACAACGAAGCGAGGAAAGGAGACTATCTTGCCTCGCGACGGACCAAACCCCAGAATTGTTTTGGCATATACTTATTTGATGGCATGGTTCGCCCTTCACTGCCCCTCCATGATCCAGGCTTGTGAGGAGCCCCAGAAGGTGTTCGAATGGCGCTTTTCTGTCGATTCGATGGGTGTTCATGGTCACGGACTTATGTGGCTGGGGTCCGCAGGCTGCTGTGCCGTCATAACGTCTACAGTCTTTTCGGTGGCTTCCCTACATTCGTGATGCAGCCTATGGTGAAGAATTCAAGGATGAAGGGGAAGGGCAGACGTCATTGAGTCGGGGAGTCTTCGAATGGTTGGTTAGTATCCGGCCATCCCACTTGTTGTATACAAGCGGGGACACCTGTTACCTGGAGCCCTATGTTCCGAGTCGGTTTGCCCGTCAGTTTGGATATGACCAACTGTATGTAGGCAATCCAAACAGTAGTCTGGCCTTTACGGGGAGCCTCATCGATGGAGCTCGTGCCTGGCGGTTTTACATTACTGGCTGTACTGAGGCGCGACTGTGCATGCCGTTAAGGACTCCGAACCTTCTGACGACCCTGGGATTCTGTCAGTGGTATAGAACCTCGAACTCCACGCCAACTGGGTTTTCTATTAATTTCTTTGGTGTGAAGTTGATCTCTTAGCGGTTGAAGCGGAAGGTCATTGAGAAGAGCGAGGGTAAGAGGGTCCGCGTTTCAGGCCTCGGGGAATTCATTGTTGTTGATGATAGCGAAACCTCGGATGCAGGAAGTCACCGCTTTGAAGGGGATACAGGTGCTGAAACTCCAGCAGCTGCTTCTGGTGGGGTAGGCACGGCCCCTATGGACATGTTGACGTGGAAGAAGTGGAGGAAGAAGATCCTGATGTCCACTTCAAGCGAAAGCGGGAAAGTGGATCTCGTAGGAAGAGGGTAGTGAATAAGGCTCGTCGCTACGCTCCTACTGTTATTGCAGAGGGCAAATCATCTACAATGCCTCCTCCTCCTGCTCCATTAGTCATTAAGTTGTCGGCTCCTAGGCAGACCGCCGATAAAGCTGTTCCGGACCCGAGTAAGATCAGCTCTATTCTTGCAATACACTCTTATCTATTCCATACAGCTCATTGTTTACTTCATGATTCAGGAACCGAGGCGTTAGAGACTCGAAAGCTGAGGCTGCGAGAGAACAGAGGGAGCATTATGATCCCCGGTTCACTTATAGAGAAGGTGACGAGGCTAGTTATTTTGCCGTCTCGGAAGAATCTGGAGGTGATGCGGCCGATGTAGGTCCTTCAGGTGCTGGGACCTCAAAAGGAGGTCCCCTAGCTTCCAGTTCTTTTGGGTGGCCCACAGAGGGTTCGGCGAGTGAAGGTGGGCCGACCGTTCGGGTTGATTCTGCCAAAGATTTCCCAATGGAGCCTGAGGGGACTGATGCAGCCATCGAGGAGGTTTGGAGAGAAACTGCTGCCAAGGCAATTGAGGCGACATCGTCCTTTAGTAATGCCTTAACCTTTTGACTCCTGCTATTGATTATGCCTTGCTTAAACAAAGTCTTGTCACGATACAGGTGTTCCAATTTGGGTACATCGATGATTAGTCTACAATTCTGCATTTTTATGTCGCATTTTCCCACCAGTTTATGAAAAATAGTCGGTCTAATACGTGTTTTGGTCTTTATTGCAGGTACAACCAAAGTTCAAGGGCAAAGATGGAATAAGAGCCTAATTCTTTCTAATTAAGGGTAATTAATCCCGCATTACTTGGAGGCCAAGCAAGGGATTATCTAGAAGATTCATTGAACCTAGCCTCTTGCGCACATCAGACGAATCTGCTGTCGAAATTACCCGAAATTGGATATATCTGGAAGCAGCTAGAAGCCAGACGAACGCGTGGACGAAATCCAGGGACCCAGCTCCCTGGAATTGTCGCAAAACGCGGCAAAGGCGCGGCAAAGTTAGGGAGCCACGCGTCGATTTTCGACGCGTGGCCCCGTCTCGTCTTCTGGATCCTTCTGAGCCCTATAAATAGCCCTGCAGTAGCCCAAACCGAGGGCAGTCTTCGTTTTTAGGAGTAGATCCAGATTTTTAGTGTAGTGTAGGTGAGAGTTTTTCATTTCTTGTATTTTGATTTCTTTTTAGATCATTGTAGTAGGGCTGAGTGATTTCTAGAGAGAGATGAGTGAGGGATTGATGTAATAGAGAGTGACACTCTATGTAAAGGTACCTCCTTTCTTTTCCATTGTAATCTCCTTCTCCTTCTACATGATTTCTAGCTAACTTTTTCTTCTCATGACAATCTAACTACTAACCACTAACCTATCTAACCACTTACTTGATAATCCACATGAATTGGGTTGCCTCTACAAGGCCTTGTTCTTGCAAGAGCCATTGATGGCCAAAGATGATGGATTCTAACAATCTAACTTGCTAACTTGCTAACTTGCTAACTTGCTAACCAAGCTAACTCTCTTTTATTTTCATGCTCTTTTATTTTATGCTTGTAATGTAATGAGTGATGCTTGTAATTGCTTGTTCTTGTTGCAATGTTTTGATTGTTATGAACCATCCATGAGCCATGCTTTGTATTGCTTCTTGAAGATAAGGATTGTGATGGCCGAGGATCAAAATGTGAGGCAACTATCTCGAAGAGGTTAGCATGGTTAGTGGAGTACTTAGTAGTTAGTAGCCATGAGTTTTCTTTTACCTTTGTTTTAGAAATCGTTTTCAAGTTCCTCTTCTTATTTTCTTATCGACGTTTTCATCGCTCTCCTCACCTACCACATGCTTGTTTTCATTTTCTTTTCTTTTTCATTCTTTCAACATAGAAGAATTGTTAACATCTGACGTGACTAGAGACTGTTAATGTTTCTATCGCCTCCCTTCCCTGCGGATACGACCCGTTAAGCCAATGCTATAACGGAAGTATCGAGGGTATACTAAGCACATTCGAGCTTTTCATTTGATTTCACAAATACACATTTTGAGTGCTAGTTTCCCCATCGATCAAAATTTTGGCGCCGTTGCCGGGGAAGGGAATGGTTTTGATGTCACGTTTTTGTTAACATTTGTCTTCTCTGTTTTGGTGTGCAGGGCAATATTTTCAGGTGCTTAACATTGCAGTACATAAACTAGTTTTGCCTCTCCCTGCTTTAGAAAGTAGGGCCCCAGATTTGGAAGGAAAGCCGCGAAACCGCGACTTTTGCCGCGCCACCGCGGCCATTGTGCAATAATTCTGTATATTGTTTGTTCTGGGATGTGTATCTTGTAATAGCTAGTGATTTGTGCTGCTATATTTCTTGCTTTGATTGCCTACACACCATAATAAATAAAAGAATTAAAATACGGTATTTGGACGCTTTTAAAACTGCTTAGACACTTGCATTTAGGCACGTGTCAATTCAATTCCAATATACTGTATTTTGTTCTGTTGTTGTGATTTGGATGGAGTTGTACATATGGCATTGCATATAGCATAGGACAAACACGTGGGTGATTTATCGCTTTGTGTTATATTCATGTCAATATTGCACACTTGCACAAATTGAATTTAAGGGCAAAACCCAAACAAGATAAGGTGGGATTTAATCACCCTTCCTTAGCCCAAAAATCATCTCCCCACTCACACAACCCAAACCCTAATAAAATTTGAATAGACGTTGGCCCCTAGGGACATTTCGCCTAGGTCTAGGTCAACCCTCCTCTTGGCTTGGTTTTGATTTTTCTTTTCTTTTTGTTTGTTGTTTGATTCTTTCTTTTTTGTGATTTTTTGTGTGAAATGGCATTCAACAATAACAATTCTTTCAATCCAAACATGAATCCATATTTCACACCAACTCCATTTTATTCGGATAATTCTAACCCGGCGTTTTACAATATGCACCAACCACATACACCGGGTTGGCCTTATCCGAATCAATACAACCCATACCCACATTCTAATAACTATAATTTTCAAAATAATTCAACTCGTCACAGAGTAATTGGGGATTCAAGTCCCCCGAGTTTAATTATCAACCTCCTTGTCCCCATGTCCCCCTTGTCCATCATATTCACATTATCCACAATATTCATTCCCCGATTCCGCTTCATATACTCCTTTTTCTGGACCTCCCATTGAAGAAAAATATGAGTTACAAAGGAGTATAGAAGCCAATCTACAAGAGGCCGAGCAACAAATTCAGAAAATGAGGGCCTCTCCAATTTCACAACATTTTCAAGATTCATACTCATTTCCACCAGTCCAAAATAGAAGACCATCAATTTTGGAAATGAGTATGCGTGAGTCCAAACAACAATCACAAAATCTGATGGACTCACAATTTCACCACCAATTCCAAAACAACACTGCATCTCTTCAACAAAACGATGAACCGATGACTTATAAAAAGATGCTTGAATTCATGACTCAGGCTCAAAATGCTCGTAACCATGACATAGATATGATGATCCAAACTCTTCATTCTCATCCTATTTCTAATGTCACTACCCATTCTGACAGAGCCAAAGAGTCATGTTGTTTTGGAAATCAAGATTCAATTTCAGCACACCCATCTGAACTTGTCCAAACTTCAAATGTTAAAGATCCCATTGACATTTTGGCAAGTTATCCATTTTCTGAAATTGAACTTGAACATGAATATGATCATGAACCTCAAATTAGTAATTCAATTCTACTTCCTGATTCAATTATGACTCCAGTATCTTCACCTAATTTCACCCCTTTTCCCGAGTCATTATTGGATCCTGTACCAATCCATTGTGAAATTAAATCACCAATCATTCATGATGATCATATTGAACTTGACCAATTTCATACTTTTGAAAGTCCATTTGATAAATTGGTAGGTTCTCAATTTTGTGGAATTGAACTCAATGTGGAATATGACTTTGACCCTCAAGTTTGTGATTTAGTTCAAATACCTGAATCATTATTGACTCCTGTATTGTTACCCAATTTGAGTAACATTTTAGAGTCAGTTTTGATTCCCAACCCTCCTGAACTTGAATCACTAATCTTAGATAGTCACATTCCATCATGGGGAAATGAATGTGGACCTGAGCTTCATCTTCTTGATTTGGACCCACTTCCTGAACCGATCTCGACTCCCGAACCTCTACTTGACTTGAGTCTTTTTCCTGAGTCGATATTAGTTCCTGTGCTTTCTGAGTCCAAATCAATCATTCCATTCTGGGACAAGGGTGTTGATAATTTGACTCCGAAATTATTTTGAAAATTTGGAAATTAGATGGGGTAAAATTCCTAATAAAAATTATAAATGCATACATCTTTTTAGTGGGTTGTATCATGGAGGTTTCTGGTGGGTTCCTTCGGACTCCACGCAATAATGATTGGGCCGCCTTTCGTGGACCAATTAGACCGCCACCGGAACCACCACCTTGAGGTAATTTTTTCCTTCCCTCTCTATTTTGTTTCATGCATACATAAATCACGATGCATTGAGGACAATGCATGAAATAAGTGTGGGGGAGGGTTTACTAACATAGAGTTTTTAGATTTTCTTTCTTTTACACTTCTTTTAGAAATAAAAAAACTTTTTGAAATAAGAGACAAAGTTTTGATCTATTTTTAAGAAAATTAAGATGTATCTTAGAAATTAAGAAAGCCTTAATTATGACTTCTTAAACCTAGTTGAAATAATAGATCTTGTTTGAAATTATAGGCTAAGTAAGAAAAATTGGGGAGATATTCTTATCTTGAATTTTTTGCCTTAGATAAGTATGCACTTCACACTTACACATTTTTGGGATGGAAACAAAGACCAAAAAGGCCATAAAAAAAAAGAAAAAAAGAAAAAAGAAAAAAAAAAGAAAAAAGAAAAAAATATATATAAATAAAACATCACTTATTAAGCTGGATAATTGTGCCTCAAGAAGCATGATTATTCACGCCTAACGGTGATAAAGGAAATGAATAATCCCCTTTAGTTTCGTGGCCTTTTTCACTCGAGTCCTTAAACCCGAGGGATGTTTTCTCATCTGGTGCCCTAAGACCGACTGGTTTGGGAGTCATCGGTTATAGGTTTGTTACAAGGGTGAACTAGAAAGCCTAAACTAAGGGAAGAATAAGAAAAAGAAAAAAAATATATATAAATAAATGGCTTGATGGTTGGAGTTGAAATCCCAGAAATCTTCACTAAGCACGGTGTGCATACTATCTAGGTTTTATGAAGGATAAAATATTCAATCCAATTTTGAATTCTTACCTTAATTGAAGACAAGATCTTGCATAGAGACTAAGTTTAAGGAAGAATGATTATAGGTGAACTTATGACCTAAGATCACTTATATTTTTGCAAAAATAGTTCGAAAACATGTCTCTCTTTCAAAATGCGTTTTCAAAACACTAACATTTGTCTTCTTTCTTTATGAATTTTGTGGGTGCAATCCGCTGAAAACCCTCAGGAGACAACACTCCTCCTCTAGGGTAACCTAGAGGTTTAACGGCTTGTTGCACACGCTCAGTGCAATCGCGTCACCTGCGAAAGTGGTGTAATAAAATTGATAGTATAGTTTTTCTTTTCTTTGTTTTGCTCGGGACGAGCAAAAGAATAAGTGTGGGGGTGTGATTAGTCTACAATTCTGCATTTTTATGTCGCATTTTCCCACCAGTTTATGAATAAATAGTCGGTCTAATACGTGTTTTAGTCTTTATTGCAGGTACAACCAAAGTTCAAGGGCAAAGATGGAATAAGAGCCTAATTCTTTCCAATTAAGGGTAATTAATCCCGCATTACTTGGAGGCCAAGCAAGGGATTATCTAGAAGATTCATTGAACCTAGCCTCTTGCGCACATCAGACGAATCTGCGGTCGAAATTACCCGAAATTGGATATATCTGGAAGCAGCTAGAAGCCAGACGAACGCGTGGATGAAATCCAGGGACCCAGCTCCCTGGAATTGCCATAAAACGCGGCAAAGGCGCGGCAAAGTTAGGGAGCCACGCGTCGATTTTCGACGCGTGGCCCCGTCTCGTCTTCTGGATCCTTCTGAGCCCTATAAATAGCCCTGCAGTAGCCCAAACCGAGGGCAGTCTTCGTTTTTAGGAGTAGATCCAGATTTTTAGTGTAGTGTAGGTGAGAGTTTTTCATTTCTTGTATTTTGATTTCTTTTTAGATCATTGTAGTAGGGCTGAGTGATTTCTAGAGAGAGATGAGTGAGGGATTGATGTAATAGAGAGTGACACTCTATGTAAAGGTACCTCCTTTCTTTTCCATTGTAATCTCCTTCTCCTTCTACATGATTTCTAGCTAATTTTTTCTTCTCATGGCAATCTAACTACTAACCACTAACCTATCTAACCACTTACTTGATAATCCACATGAATTGGGTTGCCTCTACAAGGCCTTGTTCTTGCAAGAGCCATTGATGGCCAAAGATGATGGATTCTAACAATCTAACTTGCTAACTTGCTAACTTGCTAACCAAGCTAACTCTCTTTTATTTTCATGCTCTTTTATTTCATGCTTGTAGTGTAATGAGTGATGCTTGTAATTGCTTGTTCTTGTTGCAATGTTTTGATTGTTATGAACCATCCATGAGCCATGCTTTGTATTGCTTCTTGAAGATAAGGATTGTGATGGCCGAGGATCAAAATGTGAGGCAACTATCTCGAAGAGGTTAGCATGGTTAGTGGAGTACTTAGTAGTTAGTAGCCATGAGTTTTCTTTTACCTTTGTTTTAGAAATCGTTGTCAAGTTCCTCTTCTTATTTTCTTATCGACGTTTTCATCGCTCTCCTCACCTACCACATGCTTGTTTTCATTTTCTTTTCTTTTTCATTCTTTCAACATAGAAGAATTGTTAACATCTGACGTGACTAGAGACTGTTAATGCTTCTATCGCCTCCCTTCCCTGTGGATACGACCCGTTAAGCCAATGCTATAACGGAAGTATCGAGGGTATACTAAGCACATTCGAGCTTTTCATTTGATTTCACAAATACACATTTTGAGTGCTAGTTTCCACCGATCAATCGACTTCGAGGGATCCAGCCAGTCTTCGCGAAGGGGTCAGGGGTGAAGCAAGTACTTCCACAGCGGTGGACGCTGCTGAGTTGGATGTCTTGTATCACGACCTGCCCACTTATCGTGCTGAGTCGACCGACGACGGAGAGAGAGGCTGAGGGGATAGTGGTTATGGAGCCAATCTTACCTCCATCCACCTTGGTAAGTGAAATGCCATTGGTTTTGTCAGTGCCGCCTATCTTGCCCAGCGTGGAGCTGAAGGTGATTACCAGTCCTACTTCTCCAACACTGGTGGTCGAGCCAGCTCTCCCAGAAATAGTCACTAGCTCTACTTCGGTTGTGGCTAGTGTACTGGTTTCAATGAGGACTCCTCCGAGATCACCGACGATCCCTCATGTTACTCCAGCCAGTGCTTCTACTATTCCTTCCACAGTAATATCAGTGAAACCGGTGGAAGCTTTATCTTCAAAAGCTGCTCGTTCACTGGGCTTAGTTGAGGCCGAGAACGAATTCATGGCTGAGTTAGTTGACTGCTTTTATAAGGGCTTAAAGTGTTCCATTGCTTTGGTCTTGAAGGGCTCGACTACCTCATTTTCTGCTTTAAAGGTGGTCCTCTTCCGAAGTATTGACAGCATCCGAGATTTTGGAGGGGATAACCAGGCCGCCACATTGGAGCTTCTGGTGGACAGACTCGAGAGGGATGTGGATGAATGGCGCCGTCTTAACCATTCAGATCTGGAGTCTTCAGTTAACGAACAGCTTGCGCATCTTGTTGCTCAAATGCATGAAGCTCATCTCGCCGCTCAAGAAGCCGCTAAGGCAATTTCTTCTGACTTGAAATCCTTAGAGACAAGGAAAGTAGAGCTCGGGGATGCCATAGACGCTTCTAGCAGTGCTCTTCTTGACGCTGAGGATAAAATTAAAAAGGCCAAGGAAATGATCAGGAAGGCTAATTTCTTTTGTCCAAGGCTGAACCGGTGCGTCTTGAAGAGATTGCTCGGCTTGAGCAGCTTAAGGCCCAGAATGACGAAGCCTTGTGGCATGAGCTAGAACAGAGGGCCACTTTGGTTGAAATAGAAGCTCGCTTGGCCCAGACAGTGAGCTTTAATGAGGCCGAGTTGAGGTCGCAGGCGCTTATCAGGGCTGCTGAAGAGAGGAAGACTAGGCTGGCCACTCTTGAAGAACAGATCAAGTCCTATGAAGCGCCGTCGTAGCTTGTAATCCGTGCATTCATGTAACCCTCTTTTGGAATCAATAAAAAGTGATTTTTATTTGACTCCCCTGTTGCATTTCCAACTTATTTTATCTTTGAATTTTCAATGCCTGCTTTCAAGTTGTATTGTAGTCCTCTAAAGGAAATGGAATAATGATATAACTAATCCACTCAGCGGTGATAAGCTGAGAGAGTCAGTCACACATTTGAGAAAATAGTCCTTACTGGACTAAAAGATGCGACTGGGCTATCTATCAGTTCAGAGATCGCAGGGACGTAACCGATTGAGAAGCCACCAAGCTCAAAATTTGTATGAGATTTGGAAGAAATTGTCAGAGGTATATTGTTAACGTGACAACCAAAAAGTCCACTAAAGACTGAGTGGGACTCAGAAACTCGCTGGGAGCTAGGAAATGAATCCCATAAAAGATGATATGTCAGAGGTGTAATGTTAACGTGACAAAAAGAACTTCGTAGGAATTCGTAAAGTAATTTGTCAGAGGTGTAATGTTAACTTGACAAAAAGGAAAGTCCACTAAAGACTGAGTGGGACTCAGAAACTCGCTGGGGAGCTAGGAAGTGAATCACATAAAAGATCATATGTCAGAGATGTAATGTTAACATGACAAAAAGGACTTCGTGGGAATTCGTAAAGCAATTTGTCAAGGTGTAATGTTAACTTGACAAAAAGAAAAGTCCACTAAAGACTGAGTGGGACTCAGAAACTCGCTGGGGAGTTAGGAAGTGAATCCCATAAAAGTTCATATGTCAGAGGTGTAATTTAACGTGACAAAAAGAACTTCGTGGGAATTCGGCGTTCTTTATATGGGTCTTACCCTTCCATGAATGAGAATTAGTAAGTGATTTTGGAGAGGGAATCAAATGGGAACAGGTCCCTTAGAATTTTTAGCAAATCCTCAGCTGTCAACGGATTTGATATGCCTTTATCAATTACCGTTTGAGTCGGGTTAGCCATGCTATTCCCCTCAACATGATGAATTGTCAAGGACTTATGTTGGGCTTAAAGGCCAACATTTTCCTTTATCCTTAACCGTTAGAGGTGTCGGATTATCTTATTACTATTTTTGTAACCTTGATTCTTCTTTGAGACAACCGTGTACGATCGGCTCTATACTGGTATACGATCATATGATCTCGTTTAGAGAAAGAGAGGTGCGCTCCTTCTGCATATCTTGGATTTGATGGTCTTGATCGGAGGTGTAATGTTAACTTGATCATGAGAAGGATCCTATCAAGGATAATACTTCTTTAAGAATTTGCCGTTGATCGGCATCATGAGTAAATCACCATCTGAAGTCATAATGTGATATGCCCCATTAGAATAGACTATCTCTATTACGAACGGTTTTTCCCATTTGGGCTGAAATTTGCCTTTGATTTTGTGCGTCATGATTATCGATCGTCTGACAGGTAAAACCAAATTTCCTTTCTGGAAGACTCTTTGTTTGACCTTCTTATTGAAGGCTTTTGAGATCCGATCTTGATACAACTCAATGTGTTGCCGAGCTTGTAACCGCTTCTCATCTAGGGTTTCGAGCTCTTGAAGACGCAATCGATCATTGTCTTCTGTTACCATCTTAGTCATTAAAGCGACTCGCAATGATGGCATCTGGGTTTCTAACGGTATGACTGCTTCGCATCCGTTATCAGAAAAAAGGCGTATTGCCTGTAGAGGTCCGAACCGTGGTTCGGTAGACCCAAGACATTCACTAAGCTTCTCATTCCAATCTCGCTTATTCGAGGAAACGAACTTTTTAAGTAACTTAATGATTGTCTTGTTGAATGCTTCCACCAAGCCATTAGCGGCGGGATTATAAGCAGTTGAAGCACATTCTGAATTCAGTATTTATCACAGAACCGATAGAATACCTGGCTTGCAAATGGGGACCGTTATTATGGATGATCCGCCTAGGGACACCAAATCGATGGATAACATAGTGTTTGATGAAATTAACCACGTTAGAAGTTTTGACTTCAACCAGTGGTATAGCTTCTAACCACTTCGAAAAGTAATCGGTTATTGCTAAGATAAACCGGTGACCTTTTGTTAAAGAGGGGCTGATTGGCCCTACGACATCGATTCCCCATGCTTCAAATAGCCATGAAGCAACAGTTTGGTGGAGCAACTCTGGAGGCTGATGTATGAAGTCCGCATGAATTTGGCATGCTTTACACCTCGTGCATACTGGATGGCATCGGCTATCATGGTTGGCCAATAATATCTAAGCCTGTGCAGTCTGTCTTGAGTTTTGGACCTGGCTAATGAGCTAAGCATATGCCATCGTGTGCTTTTTTGAGCACTTCCAGTGCCTCTGAATTAGAAAGGTAACAGAGGAGGATACCGTCGTATGAACGACGGTAAAGTGTCTTCAGAGTTGGGTCATAGTAAAAGCGGAGAGACCTTCGCCTGATAGATGCCGCTTCTTTAGGGTCATCCGGCAGTAAAACCATGCAGAGCACAGTCGATGAAAGGAAATCGCCCATCTCTCGGTTCAAGATCCGTCGAGATATTATAGACCTCTCTGGTTATTAACATATGTTTAGAGCAGACAAGGTGTCGAGTCGCCACTGTAAGGTGATACTCGGTGTCGACTGACAAGGCTAGTGTTGTTGCTAATGCAGCCAGAGCATCTGCCTTAGTATTCTGAGATCGAGATACGTGCCCGATGTAAAAGCCATCAAACAGATTAGCCATTTCGATGACTGCGTGATAATAAGGCACCAAATCCTTGTGACGGACCTCATATTCGTCTTTAACCTGATTGATAATCAGTTTTGAATCACCGTAAGCTTCAAGGTAGCGTACCCCCATTTCGTGGCGAGCTGAAGACTAATAAGTAAAGCATTATATTCTGCCACATTGTTGGAGCATGATTCCGTTAGAGAAAATGCTCTAGGAAGGACATGATTTTGTGGAGAGATATGAAAAACACCTAGAGGGGGGTGAATAGGTGTTAATGCTAATCTAGAAACTAAATGCGCTAAATGCGGAAGCTTAAACAAATTTTACAATCACACTTAATACAACCAACAAGTGTAGCCGAATTCCCCGTGAAGGGCTCGGACTAACTCCTCTTGATTCCCTAGATAAGGGTTGAGGGGCTATATGAAGCTCTTGTGGTTAAGTATAAGTGAGGCACACACACAAGCAAGCCAAGCATATAAAGATG
The DNA here is from genome assembly GCA_038442645.1 of Agave tequilana. Lineage (NCBI taxonomy): Eukaryota > Viridiplantae > Streptophyta > Magnoliopsida > Asparagales > Asparagaceae > Agave > Agave tequilana. The sequence continues at coordinate 3,059 of JAVJIF010013004.1, read as the reverse complement.
AACAATATGAAACAATGCAAGGCACAACACAAGTATGAATGATTTGGCAATATGAATAATGCAATGCACAAAGTAAAGAGAGAGAGTTAGAGAGACAATGGATCAAACGCAAACACAAAGATATATTCCGAGGTTCGAGCCCCTAGCTCTACGTCCCCGCCTTCACCGAGAAGGATTTCTAATCCACTATCTTGTCCACCGAGGACTCCCACCGAGAGAACCTCCACCGAGGAGGATTTGTACAACAAGGGAGTACCGAACTCCTCTCTCAAACACCGCCTCACAACCGAGGGGTAGGCCCATAGCCAAATAACCACAAACCTCTACCGAAGAGGGTTACAAACCACCAAGCTCCACCTCACACAAGAGGGAGCAAACACCAATCTCCACCTCTACCAAAGAGAGAGCAAACACCAACCCAATACAACAACCTCAACCTCTACCAAAGTGGGAGCAACTCAAGAAATCAAGGGTTTACAACAAGTGGTATGTCTCAACCACAAACCTCTTTCCTTTTTCACAAACAAAGATCCTAAATAGATTAGGATAGAAAGATATAACTAAAGTGTGGAAAACTAAGTGTTTTGATCAAAGAAATACTTTGGGAAAAAACCAAATAGATATTGAAATGAAGAACAATAAACTAATTCCCAAAAACTTGTTTTCTTTGAAAATAACAAAACACTTAAAAACAAACAAGATGAATCTTTTTGCTCTTTAAACTCTTTTGAAAACTTCTTTTTAAATTCAGAGAGTAGGAAAAAATTAGCTCAGAAAATCTTAGCCAAAACCCCCAAGAAATGGGGTATATATAGCCCAAACAGAAAACTAGCCGTTAGGCTGATCTGGCAGCCTGACAGGCTTGCGGTCGACCGGCCGGTCGATCGCCAACGGTCAGAAATATGACCGTTGGGGCATCCGGTCGACCGCTCGGCCGACCGCCCAGATACAGAGAGCAAAGCTCTCTGGTCCGGTCGACCGGTCGGTCGGCCGGCCACTGTGCTGCCAGACGTGCACAGCTCTGTGCACGTCGGTTGACCGTACGGTCGACCGGCCCTTGGTGCGGTCGACCGTGCGGTCGGCCGACCTGGCCTGTCAGCCAATGTTCTGGGTCAGAAACTGGGGTTTAAAAAAATATGTTAAAATATTTCTAAAATTCTTTTATCTCTTCTAAAAATCCCCAAAAATAGTTTTACCATTTGCATTGATACATAAACATGTGATAAAAATTTAGCTCAAATATCAAGCATATGAAACTATTTTTGTGTTTAACATTTTTACCAAAAACCAAAACTTGTATTTTATCAAACTTGAATTTTCAATACATGAATAGGAAAGTCAAAATAAGCTTGTATAGGAAGTTTAAGCATGCATATATAACAAGAATACATCTATTATACATATAAACCATTTACACTTGTTTTGATCAACTATTCATGAAGACAAATATCGGTTAAACTTAAAAACAAAACCGAAAAACCATAAAACGTGTGTGTTGTGCACTTGAGCATATCAACTATTCTTATCTTTACAGATAGATCTAAAACTCAAACTAAACTATGGATACCTAAGTCTTCTTGATGATCTTCCATCTTCAAGCCGACTCGATCCCAAATGTGCCACCGAGTGCAAAGGTATGATCTTGATGCTCGGGCACGGGAATCACCAAGTAAGGCTTCCAAACTCCTCTTTTTGAAGCAATCACTAACTAATATCTTGATCAATGATTTGTAACTAAAATCACAAGATAATTAGCAAACATAACTACATGAGTTAATCATCATCAAAACTAAAGAGGAAGGCCTCCGGGCCAACAATCTTCCCCTTTTTGATGATGACAAAACTCATGGAGTTATATATGCATGGATTAAAGTTAAGCTTCAAAGAAGCTCCCCCTTAACTCATGCATAAACAAATAAACAATAAAATAGCAATGAATAACAATGCATAATCATGCATAAACAAAAAAAAGCTCTATATACCAATGAAATGTTCAAAAACAAAACATGCTCTAGATACCAATTAAAAATAAACTAAATTAAACTTAATATATGCAAAACATAAATATGCATATATCAAACTCAAAATCTTTCTCCCCTTTTTGTCAATCATCAACAAAGGGGTAAAAACCAAAACAAACAAAATCTTCTCCTCCTTTTTTAATACAAAGAAACAATCATCAATAAGGGTAAAAGTAAAACCAAATCAATAAATTTTTCTCCCATTTTTGTTCGAAACAATGAATCAACAAAGGGTTAAATAAAAACAATATTCTCCCCCTTTTTGTTTAAAACAAAAACAAAAACCAAATAGGGGGTGACAATCAATTAAGGTACCAATTGAAAATATGTCAAAGTAGTATCTTGATACCATTGAAAGTAAACATAGATCAACAAATAAATGGTATATGCTATATACATTCATGAAGAGGAAGATGTGAAGCTTCCCTACATAGATACATTACATGAAGGAGGGATGACAAGCCCTAATTCACATAACGTACACTATGCAATGCATAAGAGGAGATGTGAAGCTCCCCCTACACACGTGTACCACATAAAGAAGAGATGTCAAGCTCTTCAATACAAGATACACTCATCATGAATTATATGTAGAAGAGATGTTAAGCTCTCCTTGCATATATGCAATATAAATCAAAACTTTTGTATTTTCTTTAAACAAAATTTTGAATTTTCTCAATTTGAAAATCGAATTTCCTCAATAAAACAAATGATACAATTAAAAGTATTATTCTTTTTAAAATATGATACCAAATTGAAATTATTATTTTCTATTCATAAAGCAAGGGAGTGGAAAGGTAAACCAAATACCAATTGAAATACAAAAACAAATTTTCTTCCCCTTTATGAAATACCAACTAAAACAATGCGTAGGCTTGAAATGAGATACCAATTGAAAAGCAATTGAAAACTAATCAATTGAAACAAAATTGAAACTCAAAGCTTAGCATAAAATAAGATATATATATATATGTATGAAAAAATAGATACCAATTGAAATTGATATTCTTTGAAGTGCAAGCATACATATACAAAAAA